>JAXCGZ010020142.1:20000-21500 GCA_037179515.1 Halocaridina rubra
CTTATAGCTTATATCTGCTATACATAGGAATGAACGCATTCTAACTGAATGCCACTATGTTCATATTAAAGATTCCCCAACCTCACTCGTGGCTTCATTTTAGCATTTAATTCAATTCCCAATCTCATTCGGGCCATGAAATTATCAAATAAGCACATTACATATGTGAAAACATGAATCATATTTTACCCCGACCGGGACTCGAACCTAGGACTTATGATTACTAAGTCAAGGCGCTACCACTACACCACAGAAGGTTAAAAAGGAACCCAACCTTATAGCTTATATCTGCTATACATAGGAATGAACGCATTCTAACTGAATGCCACTATGTTCATATTAAAGATTCCCCAACCTCACTCGTGGCTTCATTTTAGCATTTAATTCAATTCCCAATCTCATTCGGGCCATGAAATTATCAAATAAGCACATTACATATGTGAAAACATGAATCATATTTTACCCCGACCGGGACTCGAACCTAGGACTTATGATTACTAAGTCAAGGCGCTACCACTACACCACAGAAGGTTAAAAAGGAACCCAACCTTATAGCTTATATCTGCTATACATAGGAATGAACGCATTCTAACTGAATGCCACTATGTTCATATTAAAGATTCCCCAACCTCACTCGTGGCTTCATTTTAGCATTTAATTCAATTCCCAATCTCATTCGGGCCATGAAATTATCAAATAAGCACATTACATATGTGAAAACATGAATCATATTTTACCCCGACCGGGACTCGAACCTAGGACTTATGATTACTAAGTCAAGGCGCTACCACTACACCACAGAAGGTTAAAAAGGAACCCAACCTTATAGCTTATATCTGCTATACATAGGAATGAACGCATTCTAACTGAATGCCACTATGTTCATATTAAAGATTCCCCAACCTCACTTGTGGCTTCATTTTAGCATTTAATTCAATTCCCAATCTCATTCGGGCCATGAAATTATCAAATAAGCACATTACATATGTGAAAACATGAATCATATTTTACCCCGACCGGGACTCGAACCTAGGACTTATGATTACTAAGTCAAGGCGCTACCACTACACCACAGAAGGTTAAAAAGGAACCCAACCTTATAGCTTATATCTGCTATACATAGGAATGAACGCATTCTAACTGAATGCCACTATGTTCATATTAAAGATTCCCCAACCTCACTCGTGGCTTCATTTTAGCATTTAATTCAATTCCCAATCTCATTCGGGCCATGAAATTATCAAATAAGCACATTACATATGTGAAAACATGAATCATATTTTACCCCGACCGGGACTCGAACCTAGGACTTATGATTACTAAGTCAAGGCGCTACCACTACACCACAGAAGGTTAAAAAGGAACCCAACCTTATAGCTTATATCTGCTATACATAGGAATGAACGCATTCTAACTGAATGCCACTATGTTCATATTAAAGATTCCCCAACCTCACTCGTGGCTTCATTTTAGCATTTAATTCAATTCCCAATCTCATTC
>JAXCGZ010020143.1:0-21468 GCA_037179515.1 Halocaridina rubra
TATATATATATATATATATATATATATATATATATATATATATATATATATATATATATACAATATATATATATATATATATATATATATATATATATATATATATATATATATATATATTAATATATATATATATATAATTATATATATATATATATATATATATATATATATATATATATATATATATATATATATATATATATATATATATAGGAGCAGAAATTCAAGAGACAGAGAATGAAAGAGATATAGGAGTATACTCACTGGCAGATGTCTCCAGGGATGCATATAAATGGCATAGTAAGGGCAGCATACGCTTTCTTAGCAAATGTAAGGGTAGCTTTCAGGCACAAGCACAAGTAAATGTTCAGAAATATATATTTAATCTATGTAAGGCCAAAGCTTGAATATGCAGCCCCCTTTTGGAATCCACACTTGTAAAAGCTTGTAGTTAATCTGGAAAATGTTCAAAGACAAGCCATGAAACTGGTGCCAGAAATACGCAATCTTAGTTATGATGAGCGGCTGAGGGAATTAGACTTATCATCACTCGAAGCTAGAAGAATGAGGGGGGATATGTTGACGGTTGTAATTCCTCTCAGGGTTATGACAGAGTGGATATGGATCGATAATTTGATATGGTTGTCACTAGAATTAGAGGCCATAGTTTGAAGCTTCATAAGAAAACTCATTTGCATTATGTAAGGAAGGACTTGTTTCGTGTAAGAGTAGTTGACAATTGAAATTCGCTTAGCGAGGAGGTAGTTAATGCTAATTCAGTCCATAGTTTTAAGGACAAGTATGATAAGCATCACTATATACAAAATGCAACCAACCAGGAGACGGGAAGTTACGAGATTTGGGCTCTGTCCCGTAAGCACATTTAGGTAATTACATTTAGGCAAATACATACATACATACATACATACATACATACATACATACATACATACATACATACATACATACATACATACATACATACATACATACATACATACATACATACATACATACGTACATGCATACATACATACATATGCATCTTACTTTTCTGCATTACATTTCTTACTATTATCAGCTATAGGTCTTATTTTAGTTATGGGGATTAATAGTGAGGTTAGGTTAGGTTAGATTAGGTTAAGTTTGGTTGGGCTAAGTTGGGCTTGGTTAGATTAGGTTAAGTTTTTTTAGGTTAGGTTAGGACGCACCAAATTTTTTTTTTCTACACTTTTATTTGTGGAATAAATGGAGTTTAGAATCGTTTGTTTCACTAAGAAAATTGTCGGAAAAATAGTTTGATTGTTTTAAGAGAATAGTCCCTTCTTCTAAAAATTTACCATCAGTGTTTTGAAACATACTCTTCAATTGAAATCTGTAAGTAATATCTTGTGATTCAAAGGCAACCATATTAACTTATAATCTTTCATTGAATTATGTAGCAAACCGCTAAATTAAGCATTGCTATATGTTTATTGCGGAGAGCAACATTGAAATGAATATGTGAATTGCTGTCATGATTGATATATGATGTCTGCTAATGATGCTGTTCAGTAACGAAAGTAGCCTTTCTTCGTACTTCATTGTCTAATGATCCTTCGTCCTCAAACTTTAAAGGAAATTCCTACAGAGAACTCATACTTTACACATTAAATCGATGATTTTATTACTTATAAATGAATAAAAAACAATAGCTAAAGAATGTATTCATTCTCACTGTATTACAAAGTTGGATATCTTTAAAAAGAGAAAAATTATCATATGTACGTGTGCGTTTATCTGTTTTTAATTACAAACAACAACACTTAAAAAACAGAATAAAGGTAAGAGGAAAACCCTTCTTACATCATCATCTCATCAGATCTATAAAATAAAGAATACAGACAAGGGTTAATTAAACAACGATATAAAAGCCTGAACATCAATTTGTGATTCTAGCTATTTATATCCATCTCAGCTATGTCATTTATAAAATCGTTGATTAAAATGACTTTTGGGGGTTTCATGTCAAATGACTGAGGAATGAGTTGGAATTCATTTTGTTAGTTTCCTGAGTATTTTGTCAGACTTCAGCGATTAAAACAAACTTTTCAATGGTAATGCGAGTATTCTCAATTGCTAATACAATAGTATATGCGTCATTTCATATTGATAATCAACATGTGTGTATACACACATATACCTGATTGTAAGTGATGATCCTAGCTTTAAAAGAAAGATGAGCAATACCAACTGGAGATTATCTCTCTCTCTCTCTCTCTCTCTCTCTCTCTCTCTCTCTCTCTCTCTCTCTCTCTCTCTCTCTCTCTCTCTCTCTCTCTCTCTCTCTCTCTCTCTCTCTCTCTCTCTCTCTCTCTCTCTCTCTCTCTTATATTTACTTATATTTACCTTGCCAAGGCACTAGCAACTACGCCACAGAAGGGCTAATAGGGAAACAGATCTTGCAGCTTTTATCTGCTATGCTAGGCATGAACGCATTCTATCTGAATGCCACTATGTTCATATTACAGTTTCCGCCAACCTCAATCATGGCTTCATTTTTGCATTTAATTGAACTCCCAATCTCATTCGGGACCAACAATAATCAAATAAGCACAGGAATGAACGCATTTTATCTGCGCCTTGGCACAGTAATTGAGTCCTAGGTTCAAGTTCCAGTCAGCCTAAAAAAGATTCATGTCTTCACATATGGTAATTTGCTTATTTGATTATTGTTGGTCACTAATTAGATTGAGAGTTGAGTTAGAAGCGAAAACGAAGCCACGAGTGAGGTTGGGAGAAAATGTAATATGAACAAAGTGGAATTCAGATAGAATGCGTTCATTCTTAGGATAGTACATAAATCTGTAAGGTCTGTTTCCCTTTTAGACCTTGTGTGGTGTACCTGGTAGCACCTTGGCACAGTAATTATGAGTCCTAGATTCAATTCCCTGCTAAGGTAAAAATAATTCATGTTTTCACATATGGTAATGTGCTTATTTGATTATTGTTATTCCCGAATGTTATTGGGAGTTTAATTAAATGCGGGCACGAAGCAACGAGTGAGGTTGGGAGAAACTGTGATATGAACAGAGTGGGATTCAAATAGAATGCTTTCATTTCTAGTATAGCAGATAAAAGCTGTAAGGTCTATTTCCCTTTTAGACCTTCTGTGGTGTAATTGGTAGCGCCTTGGCACAGTAATTAATAGTTCTATTTTCATGTCTTAGTTGGTGTAAAAATGAGCCATGTTTTCACATATGGTAATGTGCTTATTTGATTATTGTTTTTCCCGAATGAGAATTGGAGTCGAATTAAATGCGAATTAAAAGAGCGTATTCTAACTTTATAGGAAATCCCTTCTTGTTTCAGGTCTCTCCAAAGATATTATGGAGTCACCTGAACCTGCAAACAACGATGATCTTGGCACCAAGCATGACAGGCGTTGTATTCTCCATGCCGGGAAGCCCTCGGAAAAGAAACCAAGTTGTGATTTTTTTTTTATTTATTCAGATAACTGTACATGGGGACATGTGCACATGGTCACACTCAGTGATATTGCAGTTGTTACAGTCTATTTGGTTATGTATAAATACAGTATTAGTAGTATTTGTAATTCATTTTAAATATCATAGCAAGTAATTAATAATAAAATATAGTGTAATAATTGATTGATGGCAGAAGAGTACTCTGCGATTATCAATTAAGAAGAATATTATTATGGTTTGCATGTATTAATAGCAGATGACCACTCTGCGATTATTAATTAAGAGTAATATTTGTAACAATATTTCCAATAGCCCTTGTTGAGTGCTATCATATGTTAAATTTCCACTTTTCCACAGTACTACTGCAGACAATTTGAAACAGATATAGAATAACAATTTTCAGGTTAGAGTAATAAGTAGGTACATATACATATGCATGCATTAATTAAATGATCAATAGAAACGCCACTGGGGCTTCATAGTCATACATATCAAGGGGAGAGAGAGAGAGAGAGAGAGTCAAAGTCAATGTCAATGTCAAAATTCTTTATTCCATCAATTATAATGGTTATTACATAACAGGCAATACAATAGTTATATAAACATAATTATAAACAGACTATTAAGAGGATATTACATTAATGACATAGATAAAAGGACTATATACAATTTCCCCTCCATCACATTACATACATATGTAATAATAATGATAAAATGTAAAAGATAATGCAAGACTAAGCTTAGTCCTTGAATAAAATTTTATGTGGTTGTTTTTCAAAGAGGACATCGACTAACATCGCACAAGACGAAGCTTAATCCCTCAATAGAAGTTTCATAATGTGGCCCTTGAGAGAGGTTATTGTCTGACTGCATCTTATGTTTTGTGGTAGTTGATTCCATAGTTTAGGTCCAATAACATTTAATGCTGTAGCTCCTTTATCAGTGTTTGTTCTTGGGACATAAAGGGTGTCCAGACTTCTAGTGTTGAATCTTTCCCCTCGAATCTGAGCTACAGTTGGCAAAGTAAAGAGCCAGTCGGGAATAAACTTGTGATGAAGTTTGAAGATTAGAAGGCACATTTCATAAATGTATTTCTCATCCATACGGAGCCATTTTAATTTATCATATATTGGGGTGACATGGTCATGTTTGCGAGCGTTCCCTACAGCAACCTTAGCAGCGAAATTCTGCATATTACTTACTCTGCCCATTTGTGTCTTATTAGTTGAGCCCCAAACTCTCAAGCAGTAGTTTAAGATACTAAGTACCAAGGACTGCACCACCATGACTCGACATTCAAAGTTGAAACTATCACTTACACGGTTAATAAAGAGAAGTGTACCTGTTACCTTTTTTTGCAATTCATCGATATGAACACTGAAAGTTAAAAAGATGTTCATATGTACTACAAGGGTTTTGACACGTTGTGATGGAACGAGTGTGACATCGCCGAGTCTTAAATTGATGTTATTTGGAATACGGGATATGTACTGCCTTGAGCCAAAGAAAATGGGTTGAGTTTTGCTCTCGTTTAATACAAGCCCATTCTTATTGTAATAAGCTTTAGCCCTAATTAGAACCTCCTTTGCTTTTTGTAGCAATTCATTAGTTTTATCAATCGCTTTTGTCAGTAAGATCTGAGTGTCATCGGCGTATATAACAAGAAGGCAGTCACGAATATATATGGGCAGATCATTTATGTAAATAAGAAATAATAAAGACCCCAAGATCGATCCCTTAGGGACCCCAAACATTATTTTCTGAGGAGAGGATATGGCTGATCCAATGCGTACTGACTGAACTCGAATTTCAAGATAGTTTTCAAACCAAAGTGAATCAATATTCAAATCTTCGCCTTTTTGGAGTAAAATTTGATCGTTGACGTTATCAAATGATTTAGAGAGATCAAGAAGCAAGAGTAGGGATATTTTCTTGTTTTCAATGTTTTCATAAATTTTATTGGTAACCGTGAGCAAAATTGTTTCAGTGGAAAGATTTGGTCGGAAGCCATGTTGTTTTTTTTGCAAGTAAATTATTAGATTCGAGAAAATCAAACAATTGGTTCGCAATTATTTTTGCTAGTATCTTTGAGAGGATGGGCAATAGAGAAATATGTCTGTAATTTCCAACATTTTTAGCATCTCCGTTTTTGAAAACTGGGGTCACAATAGAATGCTTCCAAAAATCCGGCTGAACACCTGTTACAATGGATATATTCATAATTATAAGGATAAAGTTTTTGGAAACGGGTAAGGAATCAACCAAGAATCGAAAAGGTATCCTGTCAGAGCCATAAGAGTTTGTTGCGTTTAAACACTTAATGGTCAGTATTAAAGTATTGATGTCGACTGGCTGTGGCCTAAATTCATTCAAGTTTCTTGGTGGTAATGAAGGACGATTATACATAAGTAAATTAGAATCTATCGGGTTTACTTTGGATTACCTGAAAGTGTTTTCTCCTATCATGGCAAAGTGTTTGTTAAATTCCGCCACTTTATTTTTGAGCTCAGCTTCTGAATCTCCTAGCAATCCAGATGATTATTATTTCCAGGAATTATTTTCTTTATAACGTTCCATGTACCCTTAATGTTGCCCTTACTCTTCAAAAAATTGTTCTTTTAAGTAGTTTTATTTTCTCTAATGGATATCATATTTTTTACTTTTTTTTTCGATAGATACTTTCAGCCATGGGGTCTAACCTATTCAGCTTAAACACTTTATGCACACTGTTTCTGTTTATTATCGCCTCCTTTATTTGATCATCAATCCAAGGAGCATAGGGCCGCTTAATCTCTTTTGTTACAAAAGGAGCGCAATAATTTAAACATTTAATAAAAGTGCTCGTGAAAATGGAAACTTGGTTATTGACATTATCAGCACGTAGAATATAATTTAAAGCATCTGTATCATTTAGAAGAAGGTCACAAAAATTATTTTGAGAGTAATTTCTTAACGACCGAATAGTGATGGTGAGAAGCTCATGATCACCTACAGGGCTTGAAAGAACATCAGAATGGATAATAAAATTAGATTTTTTTGTAATAGCCAAGTCTATTAATGTTGAGGAAGTAGACGTAATGCGGGTGGCTTTTTTAATCGTCTGGGTTAAATGTAGGGATTGGGTTATTTATCCATTTATTTTATCTGAGAGAAACAATTCATAGTTAAAATCACCTAAGATCAAAAGGAGTTTATTGCGTAAACACATTGTAGTAAAGACATCACTTAAATATGTAAAAGAGTTATAGAGAGCTTGCGGATGACGATAAACACACCCAATTATAAAAGAAGGAAGGTTTCTATACTGGACACTCATCCAAATATCCTCCATGTTATCAGGCCTCTCGAGCGTAGTAGTTAAGACATTCACCTTGAGGTCTTCCTTCACGTACACACATACACCTCCACCCATTCCTCCATCACTGCGATAAATTGAATAACCAGATATATCTATGAAACGATTAGCTGTAAGGGGGAGAAGCCATGACTCGCTAATACACATTACATCAATGTCTCGGCTCAATATGTGGGCCTCTATCTGATTAAAATTTCCTATTAATGATTGTGCACTTAGATATTCAACTTTTAGATGGTCATATTTTTTTCATGGGACTCGTTGGTTGCTATGCATTATAGGGGGGGGGATGATACTGGTTTTGGGGACTTCTTCCTTGCTGGTTAGCCCAGAGAGAGAGAAAGAGAGAGAGAGAGAGAGAGAGAGAGAGAGAGAGAGAGAGAGAGAGAGAGAGAGAGAGAGAGAGAGAGAGAGAGAGAGAGAGAGAGAGAGAGAGAGAGAGAGTTTGTGGTATTCATTTCAGCAAAATGAGTTATTCGTCCTTTCCACAGATAAAGATGCATACATGCATACTCGTACACATCATTGTCATCTGAGGGTAACACAATAAAGGAAGGTGCATGTAATTAATCGCATATACATACACATATAAACCTAAACATACATACATACACATAAACACAGCACCATATAATGGAAGAGAAATTTGGAAGGAAAAGAAAGAGGAAGACTGAAAGCCCTTCCCCTTCTCCACCCTTCAAATTATGTACATGAGAGAGAATTACGTCAGCTTAATCCATTATCACTATTATTATTACCATTGCTATTACTAGCATGATTATTATTATCATTATGATTATTATTATTATTATTATTATTATTATTATTATTATTATTATTATTATTATTATTATTATTATTATTATTATTATTATTATTATTATTATTATTATTATTATTATTATTATTATTATTATTATTACTATTATTATTATTATTATTATTATTATTATTATTATTATTATTATTATCATTATTATCATTATTATTATTATTATTATTATTATTATTATTATTATTATTATTATTATTATTATTATTATTATTATTATTATTATTATTATAATTATTATTATTATTATTATTATTATTATTATTATTATTATTATTATTATTATTATTATTATTATTATTATTATTATTACCACCATCATCATTACTACAGCTTTTGTATATAGATAGAGTTACGAATCAAAAGTAGTAATTATTGATACATATAGACATACACATACATATATATACATGTATATATGTACACACTCACATATAAATATATATGAGCTCCTGAGTGAGGGGGCTAGAATACTTCCTCCATGTTCCCCTGCGTGTCGTAAGAGTAGACTAAGTGGGGCGGAGCGAAGGGAACGAGAGACCCCCTCTCTGTACTTTCTCTTCCCAGAAAGTCAGAGCAATATTCCTTTACTCAGCCAATCACCTTATAAGGGGAAAAGTGGCTTATGTATATAAAAAGACATATGAGAGAGAGAGAGAGAGAGAGAGAGAGAGAGAGAGAGAGAGAGAGAGAGAGAGAGAGAGAGAGAGAGAGAGAGAGAGAGAGAGAGAGAGAGAGAGAGAGAGAGAGAGAGAGAGGTATTCCCTCCATCTCTCCCCCATTTTTTTTTCAGATAGAAAAGGTAATTTGGATATGTTTAGATAGGGTAAAAGAATTAAATTTTCAATGTTGAGTATACGCTAAGTATAGGATATAAGTTCTCTGGGTCGCAAAAGTGCACATAAATGTCAAAGTAGCTCAGACCAAGAGGTCTGAAGTCCTTAAACTTTGTGCACTCTGTAATGTAGTATAATAATTTGTTGCCCCCTTCACACTCACATACATGGCATTTTGAGTGTTCCGGGTGCTCTCTACCAGTTTTCTCGCAATTCACCTCCCATATATTTCTATAACCAAGTCTTATGCGGGCAGCAACTCTATCACAGTCACCTGTAAGCATTTTACCCATGCTGTATTTGTGTCTCAGCCTTCTGAAGTTTTCGTAATGTTGGATCGAACAGCTGCTTACATATTTTGTGAGTGTAGAAAGTTCTTGCTCTTCCATAATCTCATTATACAACATTGTTTTGAACTGAGTCAGTGTGGTTATAGATTCAGACACTGAACTCTCAGTTGCCATTTTTGCCAGCCTTTCAGCCTTTTCATTACCTACTATCCCAACATGGGAGGGTACCCATGAAAACTTGGAGTTTAAATTTTGCGCAGTTAATAGGAGCCTCTTGAATTTCAGTCATGTGTGTTTTGTAGGAGCTTTTCAATGATCTCAGTGACAGAAGCGCACTCTGTGAGTCACAGAATATGATAGCATTTTTTCATTAGCACTGAGAGCATGTTCAATAGCAAGTTTTAGTTCAACAATTTCACATTCGGTGATTGATGACCACTTTGGCATACTCAGTGCTTTGTCATATATATGCTGCCCTTCAAAATTTTCATAAACTATAATGCTGCACCCAGACCCTCCTGTACTGCTTGTGTGAGACCCATCAGTGTAAATGCAGAGTGTTCCATTGTTATTTGGGAAACTAGTTCCAATAAAAACTTCAATTTCATCTAACTCTAGATGTTTTTTAATAATTGGAGCGACATTCGGACCAGATGATAATATTGAAAAGAGAATTTCTAGCCCAATCCTCTTGCAAGGTTTTATTAATCGTGCAGGACCACTCTCAGTAAATAGTGTTACATTATGTTTTTTAGTTTAATTGGTTATAAGCTTAAATATCTTGGGGTGAATTTGTCTTTCATACCGTATGTTACCTTTTATTAGTGATTTAATGATTGTTGACGCTGACTGCGGCCCTTGCAAATGATCAGCATCACATGGATGAGGCTGAGCTGATTTCGCTAATTTAACACCACATATCACAGCTGACTGTTTGATATGTTCTATCAAAGGTGGGAGGTTTAATTCATGTTGCATATTAATAATTCTGGTGCTCATAGGGCAGCCAAGAATAATCCTCATAGCTTTGTTTTGAATTTTTTCTTGGGGTCTTAAGATAGAGGTAGTCATAGTACAGAGCTACAGGGTGTGATAGTCGACTAATGACCTGACATATGCGAGATAGAAAGTTCGGCATATGTTAATACCAACACCAGATACGCTATTGGCAAAAGAAGCTTTAACGGTCTGAGTCTCTGTTGCAGTCTTTCACACAAATCTTCGACATACTCTGTGTGAGGGGGAGAAGGAACTGGTATTCCCAAATATTTGTGATTTTCGCACACCTTAACCATTTGATTGCTTAATACAAGGTGAGGCTCTTGCGAGATACTGAAAGGGTACTTTGTTTTTGGAGTTGAAATGATAAGGCCAATGTCTTTCGATACTTGAGAAAATTCATTAAGTATTATTTGCATATCAATGGCAGAAGGTGCCCCTATGCAAATGTCGTCTGCATAACATATGATGGTACATTTATCATTTGGTAGTCTGAGAGACTTGAGGAGCTTATCCATTAAGATGTTAAAGAGAAGGGAAGACAGAACTCCTCCCTAAGGAGTTCCCAATGCAAATTCCTTTTCACTGGAAGTAAGACAGCCTTTATAGTACACTTTAGAGGTTCGACTACTAAGGTAGCATCTAATTAGTTGCAGTAGTTTATCTTTGACCCCTAAAGTTGCTGAATGATCCAAAATAACGGTTCTGTTTGCAATATCAAAGGCATTTTGCAAATCTAGAAAAACAGTGACTTCAGAGCAGTGCTCAGCATTCATAAATTCTACAAAACACTCTTTGGTACTTTTTCCTTTCCTAAATCCATAGAAATTATTCGATAATTTTCTATCGAGAGTGAAATCAAGTCTGTTAAGTATAACTCTCCCAAAGACTTTGCAGAAGCAGGATGTCAGAGAGATAGGTCTTAATTTTTTACTTTCCATTTTTGGAATTGGAATAATAATGCTTTTTTCCATTGTTCTGGAAGTGTGCCCTCATTATAAATTGTGCTGAATAAAAAGTGAATTGGATTAATACCATTACAAATATCATCATTGAGAACTCGGATTACTTGGTACGTAATGCCATCCTCACCTGGAGAGGTGCTCTTCCCATGGGAGAGAGCAAAGTCCAACTTATTTTTGGTTATGTAGTCAATGAATCAGTCCTCTTCCATTGTTCTTGCACAAGATAATTCTATGCTCATCATTCTTTCAAAGTCAAGATTTATTAATCGTTGTTGAATATTGCAAGGAAGGTTTTCAAAGGAAGATGTCTAAGAGTATTGTAAGAGAAGTTCTTCAGCAAGAGTTTGGGAATCTTTTGTTTGTGACACACTGATGTTTTTGCCTATCAGAGCATTAATTGACTGCCAGATTTTAGAACTACTAGTATGAGAATTGATAGACTGTAGGAAGTTTTGAAAGTGCTTAATTCGGACATAACTTTTAAGTTCACGGTACTCTCGTAGCGTAAGTAGCAGATTTTCAAGAGTGGTTGGATTGTTGTCCCTTTTGTACATATCAATTGCACTGTCTACCTGTTTTTTAAATGTGTTTAGCTTGTTATCTTCTGTCCAATTGTTTTTCTTTTTGATTGTTTTGTGTTTAGGCTTGTGTATGTAAGTTTTATGGAGTAAATAAATCCGTTCTATCAAGAGATCAAAGATCTCTTGGCCTGTAATGGTCTGAATATCTATATTTTCAAATGTAGAAGCCATAAAAGAGCGAAAAGGGGCAACTAATTCGATAGGAATATTAATCTGCTTTCGTTTATGTGCTTGACAGTTGCCGGAATCGAGTAGGAATGTGCTCTCAAGTGCAAAATGGTCAGACAAAAGATCGTCTATTGATCTACAAGTAAAGTCTTTCTAATATTCTAAACAATGATAAAATATGTAGTCTAGTCTACCACCTCTAAGGTGGGTACGCAAACGTGGTCCTAGTAAGGTAAAATTGTTATCACTAATAAACTCATAGAGCCGTCTGCCATTGTAATTACAGATGTTATCAGATTTTTCTACAAATTCTTTGTGCCTTGCATTTAAATCTCCAGCGATTATAATGTTCTCATAAATAAGAGGATGTGGTAATTTTGCTTCATTGAAGGCATCAGTTCCAGTATATGTATTGTAAACATAAAAAGGATTGGTTTTGACATTTATTTTGAAAAGCTTGTATGTGACATTCTTGTTATCCTCACCATCATTACTTGGATTAGTGCTGGTTTCGATTAACTAATGAGGAATGCAGTTACTACTATAAGTGGTGAGGCCTTGCTTACTGTGAAGCGAATATTTGGAATAGCCTCTTATGTTGCACAAGAGATGAGAGTGCAAACTTTCTTGCAGACATACAAACGTTGGTTTCTCTTTTTTAAAATGGTGCAAAATATCCACAAATCTTTTCCTCAAAGAATGAATATTGAAAGTTAAGATTTTGTAATGCATGAAAAGATCAGAACGCATAATTAGGGCCTTGATAACAAGAATTACAGTAATAATCACAAAAGTAATGAGTACAATAACAATCACCAGGGTCATAACAACAGTTATGGTAACAGTTATGAGAATGATGATTCACACATACAAGCATACACCTATATTTGTGCAAATAGTTGCATAAATATATGCACACACATGCACACACGCATGCACACATGAAAATACCTAATTATAGTAATGATCAGGAAGTTAATGATTATAATAACAATCACTAGTGTCACAACAATAATCATACCAACAGCTATAGGAATAGTGATACACATATACATGCATACACGTATATAGCACATATACCTGCACACATATATGCACATACATGCATATACACAGATGCATACATACAAATACTTGTATACTCACATGCAAACACGCATGCATATTCATGCACACAAATACACATGTGCATATAAGCATGAATGCATACCCATGTATGCACACATACGTACATGAACACATGCATACACATACACATAAACATCTGTACAGTAAGATACTTATGCATGTTTGCATAAGCATGCATATGCACAGAATATTTTTGTACACATGTGCACAGAGCACCACATGACCACATACATACAAATACACACGTGTGTATGCTCACATGCACATGTGTGTACGTATGCATCCATACATACATGCAGACGTACTTCCATGTACACACGTATACATACATGCAGTCAAATATACACAAACATACGCACACACGTATATGCATATAAATATACACATACACGCACATACCTACATACATGAGAATCTCATTATATATGCATGCACATGCACACACACACACAGACACATGTATATTTATGTCTTTGGCCAGAACCTTCGTTGAGGAACGTGTTCCCCTTTCAGGAGGGGGGGGTTGCAATAAGAAGAGTATTCGGTAATGGGGGTGTAAGGAGGAGTGGTCAAATTCAGAGCTTGGTGTCGTTTTCAAGTATATGCCTTTCTTGCACTGAGCCTATCAGACTGGTGTGTGATTACCTAATTGTAATTACCTAATTGTGTTTACGGGAAAGAGCCCAAAACTCGTATCTTCCCGTCTCCTGATCGGTTCCATTTTCTACTTAGTGATACTTATCATCCGTCCTTAAAACTATTGATTGAGATACCATTAACTACCTCCTCGCTTAGCCAATTCCAATTATCAACTACTCTTACACTGAAAAAGTATTTCCTTACAGCCTGCAAAGAAGTTTTCTTACGAAGCTTCAAACTATGACCTCTAGTTCTAGAGCCAACCATATCGAAATATCGATCCCAATCCACTCTATCATAACCATGAAGGAATTTAATGACTGTCACCATATCCCCCTCAATCTTCTAGCTTCGAGTGATGGTAAGTCTAATTCCCTCAGCCTTTCATCATAATTGAGATTACGTATTTCTGGCACCAGTTTCGTGGCATGTCTTTGACCTTTTTCAAGCTTAGCTATGTGCTTTTTCAAGTGCGGATTCCATAAGGGGGCTGCACATTCGAGTTTTGGCCTCACATAGGTTACATAAATATTTCTGAACATTTCCTTGTCCATGTGCCTGAAGGCTACCCTTACATTTGATAAGAATGCATATGCTGCCCTTACTATGCCATTTATATGTATTTCTGGAGACAAATCTGCTAGTATGTTTACTCCTAGATCTCTCTCATTTTCTGTCTCTTGAAGTTGTACTCCAGCCACCGAGTAGTCAAGCTTGGGTCTTCTTGCACTTGTACCCATTCTCATTACCTTACATTTTGAAGTATTGAATTTCATTAGCCACTTTTCTGACCACTCGTGCAGACTATTTAGATCTTCCTGCAGTTCTCTATCATTGTTCTCGTTTTCTACTTTCTTCACAATCTTTGCGTCATCTGCAAACATATTCATGCATGAATTCACAGACTCTGGTAGGTCATTTACATATACAAGGAACAAAAGTGGCCCTAAAACTGAACCCTGTGGAACTCCACTACTAACTCTTCTCCATTCAGACACTGAGTGTCTTACTCTAACCCTCTGTTCCCTTCCTTCTAAGTAAGTTTTTATCCATATCAAGACATTCCACCTATTCTAGCCAATGTTTGCAGCTTCCTAATAAGTCTCCTATGTGGAACAGTGTCAAACGTTTTCTGGAAGTCTAGGAATATGCAATCTGCCCAGCCCTCTCTTTCCTGTATGATTCGGCTTACCTCATCATAAAATTCTAATAAGTTTGTTACTGTTGATCTACCTTCTCTGAAGCCATGTTGCCTCACTGACAAAAAGTTGAAGGATTCCAAGTGAAGAGAGATATGTTTCCTTAGTAGTTTCTCCATAACTTTGCAAACTATGCTGCTCAAAAAAACTGGTCTATAGTTCAGAGCCGTATCCCTCCTTCCTTTTTTGAAGATAGGTATCACGTTTGCTTGTTTCCAGCATCTTGGAATTTCCCCTGACACCAGTGACTTTTTAAATATGATACTTAGTGCCACTGATATTGAGTTTGCGCATTTTTTAAGTACATGAGGGTATATGTCATCAGGACCTGTAGCTTTATGAACATCTAACTCCATCAGCGCTTTGCCTACCTATGTGGTTGCAAGGTTGATGTTCTCTAATACCGGCCCTTGAGCTTCTATCTCTGCAATCTGAGGGGGTGGGGTATTTTCTACTGTAAATACTGACTGAAATTCCTTGTTCAGTTCTTTGCAGATATCTTCATTCGTCTCAGTGATACTTCCATCCTCTCTCTTAAGCCTTAAAACCTGTTCTTTTACCTTCAGTTTTCCTCTGATAAAGCTGTGGAAAAGCTTGGAATATTCTTTAGCCTTCCTGGTGATGTCCCTCTCATAGTCGCTCTCTGCCTCTCTTCTTTTACTTAGGTAGTTATTTCTTGCTCTTTTGTAGATTTGCCAGGCATTTATGTTTTTTCTCCTCCTATACCTTTTCCAGCATTTGTCTCTCCACTCCTTAGCTCTTTTACACCCATTATCGAACCATTTCTCTCTGGCATGAATTACACCTACTTTGGTGACAGGTATGCAGCAATCTACTATCTTCCCATATTTCTCACAAAAGATGTCATACATTTCTTGTACAGATTTGTTGTAAAATAAGGTTCTCCAGTCAATAACTGCAAAAGCTCATTCATTTTGATGTAATCTCCTTTCTGATAGTTCCTCCTCATGTCCTCAGTGCCTCTACTCTCAGGAAGAATGTCTTCAATGATATACTCCATCAACAACACACAGTGGTCACTCTTTCCAATTGGTGGTTCATACTCAATATTTTCAATATCCAACACATTATCTGTGAACACCAGATCAAGTAGTGATGGCTCATCCCCACCCCTGGCTCTTGTTGGTTCCATTACATGTTGGTGTAGGAAATTCCCTTGTACGCAATCTAGGAATCTTGCCCCAAAGGAGTCCTCACCACTGTGTGGGTCAAGATTTATCCAATCTATCTCTTTATGATTAAAGTCTCCCATAATCAAAATCCTACATTTTTTCTCCCGCGCCATGTTAACAACTGAGTTTATGACTTCAATCGTACCTATATGACTTTCCTCATAAATTTCAAGCCTATTTTGGTTCCTTGGTGGGTTGTATACAACAGTTATTATAATGCTCTCTGACCCAGTATTTATGCGAGCAACAAGAAATTCCCTGAACTCACTTTCTATAGCCAAGTTTATCTCTTCAGCTTGAATCCTCTCACTTATGAGCAGTGCTATCCCTCCACCAGTCCTCTCAGATCTTTCGACCCTTAGTATTCTGAAGCCCTTAGGAAAAACTGTGACACTGTTTATGTCCTCACTCAACTTAGTCTCTGTAATTGCTACTATATCTGCCTTACTGTTGTGAATCCTATCTTTTAATTCTACTGCCTTACCAGCTAATCCATCAGCATTTGTGTATAACAATCTTAATGAGGCCCCATCCCCTGATCTTCTGTCATTATCTTCTTTATCTCCCCTTTGTCTGGAAGTATTCCGTAACGAAAATTTTTTTTCTCTTCCTCATTTCTTTCATCATTTAACCTTCTTGCCTCTTGCAACAAGTTTTTGATCTTTCCCATCTCTTCCTGTGTTCTGTATCGTCTAATGAACACTTCTTTGCATTCTTGAAGGTCTTTTAGACTTTTTTTTCTCAACAATATTGTGTGTGTGTGTGTGTGTGTGTGTGTGTGTGTGTGTGTGTGTGTGTGTGTGTGTGTAAGTATTTTAACACACACAATGATGTACTGGTAGGGAGGTATGAGATTCCCTCTGGCACTCACTATGGGATATATTCTTTACCACAACCGTAACGGTCAGAAACACAGTAACTTGAGTCTGAATTTCTTTCATTACAGTATATTTTTCAGTGAAGTTATTTCACTCGATATTTACTTATTTATTTATTTATTTATTTATTTATTTATTTATATTTTTATCATATATATATATATATATATATATATATATATATATATATATATATATATATATATATATATATATATATATATATATATATATATATATATATATATATATATATATATATCTATATATATATATATATATATATATATATATATATATATATATATATATATATATATATATATATATATATATATATATATATATATATATATATATATATATATATATATATATAACTAAGTGTGCATACAATACAAGTGACACTCCCACCTTCTTTCTGTCCTCTCCCCAACAAAAGGACACTTTTTTAAACGTGACTTAACGCCAAGGTGGCCAGGGTCAAACTGCACGTTGTGATGTTTTACCCTTCGATGAGAAGAACGGAGTACGGTGCAAGCAGCAGCTGAGAAGAGGCGTGCAAAACCCCAATTTCCGAAATCTGTTTATTTTGACTTGGTAGTCAGCTTGCCTCAGAACCCAGATGAGAATGATGGGTATCATGTAGCCTGTTGCCAGAAATTCGCAGCTGTTACATCCACAACATCAGCTCCTGAAAGGAATTCGGTGCATTTATGTTCCAACGTAAGGGTAGAGGATGATGGTGAGCCCTCGTCATCTGGAATATGTCCTGTCGCTTGCCTTTTTTGTAATAAAAAGAGGAAGAAAAAAGGTGGGGCTTTTGAACTTTTAGGATCGTGTGAAGCATTAGAGGCAGGACAGAAGATTCAAGAGGCTGCTGAACTACTTCCGGATACAACTATCCTTTCAAAAGTTGCTGGTGTAGACCTGGTGGCAAAAGAAGCCAAGTATCATCATACATGTAAGAGTGCATTCTTGCTTGCAGCTGGTAGAGCTTCCAGTACAGATCAGAAAAAGATGACATTATCCTAAAAAAAGACATTAAATGCTGTTAGAAATATCCATGAATATGTTGAGAAATCTGTAATTGCTGACAAACGTGCAGAACTGTTGATATCTGTGTATGTACGCTATTTAGACTTTTGTTCATCTTCTGATGAGTCTCCAATGCATAGACACAGTTTATTGCAAAACATAACAAACAGGTTTGGATCCAAAATCAAGGTTCAGAGTTCGACTGGCAAGAAATTGAGTAATGTTCTTTACTATGCTGTACTTACTGATTATTCCGTACATGTGACTTATTACTACACAGAGTCTGAGGAACGACTCCTCAACCGAGCAGCTGTAATATTGAGAAAGCAGCTGTTATATGCTACAAAAAAAAAGATGTACCAGATAATCCAAAACTGAATGATGTCAGAGATGGGGACGCAATTGTGCCCCAGGCCGTGCTGAACTTCTTCAAAGTTCTGTACAATGGCAACACACCTGACCAATGTGGAACACAAATTAAACTTCGCATTGATTCCATAACTCAAGATGCACTGTTTGTTGTCCAAAGAGGCCGCGCAAAACCAGTAAACATGTAACTTTAAGTATGGCTATAAGATCAATCACAGGTAGCAAGAAGCTTGTTGAAGTTCTGAATAGGTTTAGGCATTGTCTCAACTATTCATGCTTGGAAGAACTCGAAACAGCAACTGCTGAAGCCATCCAAGAGAGGAGAGAAGTGTGCCCTGAGGACACATTGGCAGGAGCTCCAATGGGACTCGCCTTTGATAACTTTGATGAAATAACACAGACGTTGTCTGGGAGTAATACACTGCATGATTCGATGGGAATTCTGCATCAGAACTTGCCGGATGATCGTCTCATCAGTCAACAAAATAGTGAAACACCAACACCAGTTACAAACCAACACCAGACACAAATTAGTTTGCATTACTTAATTAGAAAAGTTAAGTTAGATATTATATAATAACATTCAGGTAAATACCTATATAAGAATATCTAATTGTAAACAGCATTGGCACGTATTATATTGCATACATCACCTATGCACCTTTTCTCATTGTGTATTTTTTTTCCTTTTTACTATAAACTTCCAAGAATAAATAAATAAGTAAACACATTTAGAGTTCCTTCGTTCTTCTATATCAGATTCAAGAATATTCCTACTAAATTGGAGTCATGGCATATTATGAGGTCAAGGAGGTATAAAATCAATTTTATACCTCCATGTGCTAATATAGCTTTCTCTTTAGGCCGTTTTTAAATCGGGTATTGCACCAAATTTAAACTTAAGAACTACTGATCCTATATCAGGAGGGTCTAAAAGATATTTCCACAAAGATTCATTGATGTAATTAAAATTTAGTTTAAATGTGCTAAAAATAGTGCCCTCTTTAGGCCGTTCTTAAATGGGATTTGCACCAAATTCAACACTTAAGAACTGCTGATCCTTCATCAGGAAGGTCTAAGGTATACTTCCACAAAGTTTTGTTGATATGCTCAAATTGTGATTTAAATGTGACAGTAGCGCCCCTTTTGGGCCTTCTTAAATGCGTTTTGCACCAATTGCGTCATTTAAGAATGGCATAACTGTAATCAGAGTGCCAAAACGAAACATTTGTCACAGGTTTTGTTAATGTACTCCAAAATGTAATTTAAACCGATTTTGGGGTGCACTTTAATCAGCGCCCCCTACTTAACGCACCAATTGCATAACTTAAGAATGACCATCCAGAGATCCTCATTCCACCAGCTGATGACTTTTGCTATCAAACCTTTTGTATTGGAGATGTAATACAAATCTCTGCTACCTCCCGGACTATAAGCAATTGAGTACATTTTCAATATAAATGATTGGTATTCAAGTTAGTACTTTCGTACAGAACTATACTTCACATACACATGAAAATTTACATTCTATACCTCTGCACGGCTGGTAAATCAATTGTATTTATAGCATGTTGTGCAACATTTGAATCGGAAGTTCCGTACTTTTTTTTCACGCAGTTGTATGGATCACCTTCCTCTGTAACCTTGTCTGCAAACTGAACACTACATTCCCATGGAATTCGCAAATGTTATGTTTTGTTAGTGAGTTGATAGTCAGAATAGATGCACACCTAACACAAGCAATAAAGAAATTTAATAGTAAGACTGTCCCCTTTAATATTATTATTATTTTGATTTGTTTTAGCTTTTCTTATTATTCGAGAATGAATATTCATTGCGAAATCTAACATCAAAGTATAATTATTTTGCTGAAAAAGTACTTAATACAAAAATATGTTAATGTATTTCCAGCTCAAACGAATTATATCTTAAGAGCTTCCACTCTGAAATGGCTTTGGTTGATATATGAAACGGGTATAGTGAAGACTTTGGACCTACGCTCTTGATTATCCGTGAAACTTGATATTCCTCATAGCAGTTTTTTACAGTTTCTACTTTTGATGCGAATTATTATTGCTTATCATTTTACTAACACTGGTTTGAACATATTTAATAGATTATACTAATAGTGATTGCAGAATTTCTCCTCTGAGTACTTTTTCGTGAGAAAGGAAAATCTATTCCAGCAATAGTGTGAATCTGTGAAAGACGACCCGAATTAGATATTTTATGTTATGCTTAAGTGATATTATTCAGTCTTCAGATAGGAGAGTGTTACCCTCAGTTTATCAGAGAAAAAAAATCACATTTGCCAGTTTTGAGGAGGATATTCTATTCGGGATGTATATACATTATATGTTTCTATATTAAAAGCATAAAAATGTGTTAATGAAATAAACTTATTAGGAATTCCTCTGTGCATCTTGAAATGCACTACGACTTGATATAAAGAGATTGTTAAGTTTCTATAGTTCTTTGCCCCCCCCCAAAAAAAAAGACTAAATTATTTCCATTTTATTTTTCTCAATTGTTAAATTAACTGTTATATTTTCTTATAATGCATACCATGAAATTAAATAATATTGTTAAAGGGAGAGATATGCGTATATAACCCTCATTGAATATGCATTCTTTTCATACTTAAATATCTTGTGATCTAAACACTAGTATCTTTCTCCCCCCCCCCACATGGAGAACTGAATGAAATGGCCTACAATACTTTCATTTTAGTATGTCATCGTTCCCCTGGCTGCTTTATGAGCTGAGGAGTGGGTAAAGGCATTATTGCCTATTGTCCAACTTTTTTTATCTAATAATAATAACATTATTAATAATAATTATAATAATAATAATAATAACAATAATAATAATAATAATAATAATAATAATAATAATAATAATAATAATAATAATAATAATAATAATAATAATAATAATAATAATAATAATTGATAATAATAATAATAATAATAATAATAATAATAATAATAATAATAATAATAATAATAATAATAATAATAATAATAATAATAGAAAAAATAATTATAATACTAATAATAATAATAATGATAATATTTTTTTGCTCACCATCCTCCTGAGTAGATAGTTCTCTATCTGCCAGTCGGCTGACCATAGTCAGCGATGTGTTCCATGAGCAAAGAGGTTTTCTTCCAGTATCTTGCTAGGACTATCCTTGACACCCTCCTCTTTTATCCGGGCTTGGGAAAGGCACTGAGCTAAACTGGCCTGCCTACCCAGTGGCTGGGTTAATAATAATAATAATAATAATAATAATAATAATAATAATAATAATAATAATAATAATAATAATAATAATAGTAATAATAATAATGATAATAATAATAATAATAAAAATAATAATATTTATAATAATAATAATAATAATGATAATAATAATCATAATAATAATAATAATAATAATAATAATAATAATAATAATAATAATAATAATAATAATAATAATAATAATAATAATAATAATTGTAATAATAATTATAATAAAAATAG
>JAXCGZ010020144.1:0-5000 GCA_037179515.1 Halocaridina rubra
CACTTTGTTCTTATTCTGTTTTTCTACAAATGAGCAGCTTCACTGAACCAGTAGATAGGCACAGACGGAAGTGGGACAATACATTTTTAGTTTCTTGTTCTTAAGTGGCAGTTATTTTCAAACTGTGAGGGACGGGTGTAAGGTGAATTCCCATGTGATGAAGCGTTGAGGGTAAAGTAGTTGCAGCTGTCGGTCTTCAATTTAAAATTTAAAATACTTTTACCTACCTACCTACCTTGTGGGTGACCCAATCAGGGTGGAAGGGGGGGGGAATGTGGCAACCCTTTAGTCTCAAGGACCTAAGAGGAGTAGTTGAGGTGTGTGTGGATCGAGGTGAATATGTGTTTCTTGGCTCGGCCACCCCCTTACAAGGAGAAGCTAGGCCGTTCATTTGTATGTATGTATTTTAAAACACCATATATGTATTGTCAAGAGTGGAATATAATCTTAATTTTCTACATGCAGACATCGTTACTCCTACTGAATAGCAACAGTAGATGTGCAAATCCATAAATGGAACAATGTCTTCATGAACTCGAGTTGTGCATAGATCGGAATATTCTCTCTAACGTCCATTGTCATTGTTGAGAAGAAAAAATATTGACTTGTTTAGAGTGTCATTGCGTACAGTGACCAAATAAAATAACAAGGTCATTTGCGGTATAATGAGCAAACTTTCAGAATTTATTGCCTATTTTCATAGTACTATGTAGCGTAGTAGTAATAGTAGTGATGGTTGTAGTATGAGTTGACTTGGTGAGTTTCCGTGTGATTTTACATAATTTAAGATACATTGTAAAGTACAACAAATAATTTGAAACGAAGTTCATAAAGATATAAAACTAGTAATAATAGTTTTTTTTTTTAATTGATGTAAGGGAAGTAAAAGTACTTTCAGCAAATAACAAATACGGAACAAGGATGACTTCCTTTAGCGTTTATGACATCTTGTGGATTGTGTCGGTAAAACTTGCCGAAATGATGGCAGGGAAAAATCAAGAACCCAAATGGGGTTCTGTATTGCATAGGTACGATACTGAATCTCGTTTTCTTTAAAGTCTGTATTGCTTTGCGTCCATGGGACGAGCTTTTCAAAAGAGGTTCTATAGTGCGGTGCGATACTCAGTCTCGTTTTCTTTAAGGTTTGTGTTGCTTTACGTCCATGGGACGAGCTTTCACAGTTGGGTAGAAAATATATAGTAACCAGTGTCTATGAAAAAAGAAGGTTGTATGTAGAAGTCTAATAAATGCAAAAGTATCACAGTAGCAGCAAAAGTAAAATATGTATCCGTTGTAAAATTAGAGCAGTATAGTTTTATCAGGCAATTAACCGCAGCGGTAGAGCTGAATATAGAAGATGCCTTATTTTAAACATCTTATTAATATCCAGACATTTTCAAGTTTCGGAAATATAGATTTTATTCAATTATTTGCACTCTTTTGGTCGATTAAGACCTTTAAAGAAAAGTCAAGCTGAAAAGTAATCTGAGCATTCTTGTGGCAGTACCTCTCTAGTTGTACTAGTAGCAGCTATGCAGTAGTGTTGGTGGTAGTAGTAGTAGTGGTGGTGGTGGTAGTAGTAGTAGTAACAGCATTATAGTATACTAGTAGTGGTGATGGAGTTGTGGTGGAGGTAGGAGTGCATGGTTATTATAAAAAATCTCCTTTTTTCTGAGGTCTGTACTTATTTTTCTCAGCTGAAAGAGGTGCCATAGTTGTGTAAAAAATGTGCAGTTTATAAACTTTGATGACGTACTTATTGAAAGTAGAATTAGGAGTAATGTCGAATGCAAAACTTTACTAATTAAAAAAAAAGCAAAAAAAAAGAGTGGACGTTCGAGAGATTTTCGACATTGTATTATAGCCAAAGAAGTTTATATATAAATAGCCATGCCGAGAAGCTGTTCGAGGTAAATGGAGGCGATTCTTTCATTGAAGTAGTAGTAGTAGTAGTAGTAGTAGTAATCCCGGCATATCGAATTGGGGAGGGGAGGCCTGAGTGTATGCTTTCTAATCAATACTTAACAAGTGTAGCATGAAAAGTAGTTGAGAGAGAGAGAGAGAGAGAGAGAGAGAGAGAGAGAGAGAGAGAGAGAGAGAGAGAGAGAGAGAGAGAGAAGAGAGAGCGAGAGAGAGAGAGAGAGAGAGAGAGAGAGAGAGAGAAGAGAGAGAGAGAGAGAGAGAGAGAGAGAGAGAGAGAGAGAGAGAGAGAGAGAGAGCATTGGACGGGTGGAAATAGTTTTGTTGTTCCCTTCCAGATACACAAACAATCATGACATGATCAACAAGTTAGGTAATTAAATTCTGTATTATTTCATTCTACTTGTTCCTTAATTATTGATTTATTCTTTGAAGAGGAAGGAAGATTGTTTCGATATATTTTTATTATATTTGATGATTATTTTATGAATATGTAGCAATATGCTGTGAGATCTTAATATTGTGATTTATAGATATGTGTACATGCTTATGGGTGGTTGTGTGTGTAAGTGCTATTGCATGTATTTTTGTGTGTGCAAGTTCGTGTGTTCTTGTGTGTATGTACTGTTCGTAACTCCTTTTTTTTTTTTTTTTTTAGTAAGGAAAAACTCTTTTTGTCCCATTGAGAATATGTTTAATTACTACATTTTTATGGTTACTGATATGCAGTTATTACGTCTTTATATCCTGGTACGATGAAGTTACTTCATTTTCATTTCCTAATATCTAGATAAAATACGCGGTGAATATGATTTAACGCAAATTCTTAAATAATTATTTTCCAAAGAACATTAGATGTTAATATTTACTCTTCATATGCAACAAGGAAAATGCCAAAAAAGACAAAAAATAGTTGACTGATTTCATTAAATAGAAATATTGTAAATTTGTATTCATATTATTAAATCCATTTCGGGTAAAAATATCTTTACTCATTATAATTTTATTCAGTATTTGTAAATTTATGTATTTACTGATTTTATTTCGGAGTCGAAACTTTAATTGATTAATGCTTTAATCCTTAAAGTAGATTTTTTTTTTTTTTTAGTGTTTTCATTCTAATTGTGTTCTTAATGAAGCGCGAACTCATGGAAATCCAGTACCAATGTTGACCAAACATAGCCAATGATTTTCATTTACTGAGTTTCTTGAGTTGAAACGACTTTCTGCAGCACATGAGATGCCACTACCCCCAATTTCTAGCCCACAAGTAAGTGGTTCTGGCAGAGAGATGCTGTATGAGGCACCTAGGGAAGCTGTATTCGGAACTTTATAGGTGGGAGTCAGGCGATTTATCCATTTGTCCCCCCCCCCCCATGGGTACGAAATACTGAATGCATTTTTTTTAAGTTTGTCATTTTTTTTATTTATATTCTCAGTTACAGAATTTAATAATAATAATAATAATAATAATAATAATAATAATAATAATAATAATAATAATAATAATTATGATGATCATGATAATAATAATAACAATAATATTAATAATAATCATCATCATCATCATCGTTATTATTATTATTATTATTATTATTATTATTAGAGTTATTATTATTATTATTATTATTATTATTATTATTATTATTATTATTATTATTATTATTATTTTATAGTTGATTTTCATTTCATGTAAATATTAAGACTTCTTTGTTACCGCTTAATTGCAGTCGATATCTACCTCTCTATTCATCAATCTTTCTATCTATTTCTATATATATATATATATATATATATATATATATATATATATATATATATATATATATATATATATATATATCTTTCATAGACCCTTCATGCAGGAGTTTTATCTATATATTTCTCCATCTATCAGGCTCTTTCAGTAAGCACTGAAGATAGAGCTATCTGTTTATTTTTAGTGTGTCTTGAAATTTGAAGTTTCTGTCTAGCAGGCAATTAGTATTTTGTTATATATATATATATATATATATATATATATATATATATATATATATATATATGTGTGTGTGTGTGTGTGTGTGTGTGTGTGTGTGTGTGTGTGTGTGTGTGTGTGTGTGTGTGTGTGTGTGTGTGCGCGTGCGTACGTGCGCGTGTGTATATGCGTGTTTGTGTATCTGTGTATGTATATACCTAATTGAGCTTACGGGATAGAACCCTATGCTCGTATCTCCCCGTCTCCTGATTGGATTCATTTTTATACTTAACTAGGAATGCAGGTGGCATTTATTGTTTCTTTGCTTAGCGAATTCCAATCATCAACTATCCATACACTTAAAAAGTACTTCCTTACATCCTGCAAAGAAGTGTTCTTACATAGCTTCAAACAATGACCTTATTTCTAGAGCCACCCATATCAAAATCTCTCTCCCTGTTTACTCGGTCAAAACAGTTTGTGTGTGTGTGCGTGTAATTACCTAATTATGCGACGGGAAAAAAGCCCCAAGCTCGTAAGTTTACGTCTCCTGGTCGGTTCCATTTTGTACTTAGTGATACTTATCATACTTGTCCTTAAAACTATGGATTGAGTTAGCATTAACTACCTCCTCGCTTAGCGAATTCCAATTTTCAACTACTCTTACACTTAAAAGAAAAAGTACTTCCTTACATCCTGCAAAGAAGTTTTCTTACGATGCTTCAAACCATGACCTCTAGTTCTAGTGCCAGCCATATCAAAATATTGATCCCTATCCACTCTGTCATAACCATGAAGGAATTTAAATACCGTCACCATATCCCCCTCAATCTCCTAGCTTCGAGTGATGGTAAGTCTAATTCTCTCAACCTCTCATTATAACTGAGATTGCGTATTTCTGGCACCAGTTTCGTGGCATTTCTTTGAACTTTTCCCAGCTTAACTACATGCTTTTTCAAGTGCGAATTCCAAAAGGGTTCTGCACATTCAAGCATAAATATGCATATTCTGCATATTCATTACATAAATATTTCTGAACATTTCCCTGTCCATGTGCCTGAAGGCTACCCTTACATTTGCTAATAAAGCATATGCTGCTATTACTATGCCATTTATTTGCATT
>JAXCGZ010020144.1:10000-21435 GCA_037179515.1 Halocaridina rubra
CTTTTCTATATAACTATTTTCAAGTTTTAGTTTCAAGAACGACATCTCAGATTCTACTTACTTTAATCATTCTACCCATCTGTGAGACCTTGTTCCACTCTGACAAAGCAGTGCACACCTCAATCAAGAAGAAGAGGTTCAGCATCTTAACCAAAAACTAAAGAATTCATTTGATTCTTGAATTTTTTGTCATGACTTCGGCAAGAATTGGAGAGAAATATCTGATATGTGTTCCATCTCCAACCCATTCTGTAAACAGTAAAGAAGGTAATGATCCATGGTAGTGTTGGTAATTCGCTTAAAGCATTGTCATATGTTTTCATTCCAATATTGTTTTTTTGTTTGTTTTTGACTGCTTCAACTGCTAAATGGTAATAACTAAAGGCCGGTGGATTGAAATAACTGATACTCTCTGTCCTCTTGTACATACCCTTAAAACACTCATGTCAACTACTGGAATAATATTCCAGAGCATCTTAAAAATGCATCCTCCTTCACAGCTTTCAAAGGCAAACTATATAGTTTTCTTTTGGACAAATAGTTGCTGCTCATTAAGAACTAATTATTCTCATTGTAAGGAAACAAATATGGAAATGATGCCGATAATAACGATCCTGTATCTAGTGGCATACTTACTACTTTATTATTAACATTATCGTTAACATTTTTATTACAGCATTATTATTTTCTATGAAAGCTACATTTAATTTAACTATATGTCTAACCCTCTTATTTATTAGTTTAATTACATGTCTACTTATAAGTTACTATTAATGTTGAATAACCATTGTACAAAATGGAAATAAATGTTTTGATTTGATTTGATTTGATTCTTTAGACTTCTTAGTCGTTTTCTGAGACATCCAGCAACATCTCTGCAAATTTCCTTCATGACCTTAGCAATTCTGTTCCGAATGTCATCATGTTGTGAACACTAATCCTTCGGCAGGCAGTACCTTAGCATGATCCAAATGTAAATAATCTCCGCATGTACGCCTTTTTTATATACCCCCAAAGCAAAGAACCTTTTGCCTTGATTTTTAAAGATGGTGACCCTCTTTTGAATTCCAATCTCCTGGCACATATGAAGCTTTCATTTAATTTCATGTCACCTGTAATAACAGCCTGTAAAGGTGTTTCACGTGTCCACTATCATGACTTCAAAGATTTGGTTTCCTAATTCTTGTATATAAAATACATGATATATGGTGACGTCTCTTGCGCTTAAATATAACTTACCAATGATAAAATTACTCGTATGCAGTTTTGGGAGCTCTATTGAATGGTTCCAGACCTCTCATCTTTGTAATAAATTAAGTAAGCCTCTCTCTGCATCAGTGTACATAGGACAGACTCATTTTTAATATTGTTTTCAAGTGGTTTTACCTGATTCTCAGTGTCAGATACTGTTCTTGATATTAGGTTCACTTACGTTTCACCCTAGATACAATCACTCTGTAAATCACTTGAGTTTGTCTTATAAGTTTGAGAAACTCTTGTAGTCCAGATTTCTAATCTTGCATGCACATTTTTTTTTCTACTTGAGTATTTGTGTTTCAGTAACTGCTTCCTTATATGTTTTTACTGCCTGCCTTGACTTTCTTGCTTTTAGGTGGTATAAAAACTCTGGGCCTATGCCACTAAGTCTGTCCCACCACTCCTTTATGTTGTCAGCGCTTAGACGACCTCACAGATCACCTTCATATGCAGTTCTTTTTTTTCTTTTTTTCATGAGAAGTTGATATTAAATTTTTTCCCACACTCACATGGCCTGTGCATGTGCAGCAAAGTCTTTCCTGTGTTATTCCAGAATATAGTTTCATTGGCTGCGTTTCCATGGGTGTTAATCACATATTTTGAGACTGCGTGCCATGACATTTAACAGAAACGTTATGTTACAATTCTTTGTTAGTGGGTGAACTGAATACATTAGGTAATTCCAATAAGAGAACGCATTATGCATTTCTCTTCAAAGAATTACTTTTCCTGCAGCTTGGCGCCCTGCACACACCTGTAAATACCCTGCAGAATATTTTACATTATTCTTCATGACTTCCATTTATGCATTTTCCTATGATTCTCTTTACCATATCCAGGTGCTCTGACTCCAGGATTTTTATTTTCCATTGGAATCCTGATCTATATGCTATTAAAGCATAACAAGGATAAGATTCTCGTGCTGTGCTGTAGTATATAGAAACTTATTAAGATTGTTTTTTTTATAATGATTTTTTTGTACCAAATTAGTTCTTACGAAGTTACCAAATTAGTTTTTTTTACGAAGTTTAGACATTTTGTACCTTTTTTATATAATCCAGATTCAATGTACAGGAGAACACGCAGTGTGTTGAATGGTTTATAGAAGCCAAATCAGACAAACCATCCTACAAAAGAGCTTAGCTAATTACAACAGAACTCTCTTATCAAGAACACCCATATACAGTCTTGGTACCAGATTTTTAAGGAAACTTTTCCTCAGACGTTCGAGTTCACCATGCAATTTTTTTTTTTTTTTGCTCTACACTAACAGTTTCCTTAAACTTAGTGTTCCAAACCCGTAAAGATTAGTCTTGATGGAGATGTCTGTTGTAATTAGTTCTAAAACTTCGTTGGATTTGTGTGTTTGATTTGATTTCAAGAAATCATACAACATACTGTCCTTTCTCCATCGTATTCATTTTGGAGTAACTGAAAAAAGAAAGAAAACATTCAAAACATGGTACAGATTGTTGGTGTAAGCAGTACAAATAAGCAAACAAACAAAAAAACTTGGTACATACAAACAGACAAACTTGAAAAGTTTCCCGTTAATTTTTTCTGGATTGTTTTTACTTGTGATTGACTTGAAAAACGGCATAAGTTGTGCATATGATTTTTGACATCATATATATATATATATATATATATATATATATATATATATATATATATATATATATATATATATATATATATATATATATATATATTATGTGTGTGTGTGTAGTCACCGTCGCTCAAGCGGTAGCGTCCGCAACTCTGAGGCGTCAGGTCGAGGGTTCGCGCCCCGTCACGGTCTGAGGTTAGCCAGGGCATGCACTCAGGGTAAGCCAAAACAAGTCCTTCGAAGGAAGGCAACCGTCCTAGCCCTTGGTTGAAAAGGGAGTCCGTGACGTAAAACCGGAACTATATATATATATATATATATATATATATATATATATATATATATATATATATATATATATATATATATATATATATATATATATATATATATATGTGTGTGTGTGTGTGTGTGTGTGTGCGTGTGTGTATGTCTCTTTTTTTAACCTTGTGAGGATCTCGGTCACCTTAATCTTGTTAACGTTGAAGGTGCTGTACAGTATATTGACACTCCCAAGTCTTAAATCCCTCCCCCCACACGCACTAAAAAAATTTCTTCCCGTTTTTTTTTCCTAAGACTTTTGAAATTTTAGTTTTGTATTTTTTTTTCGAAGGCGTTAGTATTCTTTCAATTTTTATTCTTTCTTTACTTCATTTTATGTTTTTGCAATATTTTTTCTTTTTGTCCTCCTTCAGAGTTTTTTTTTTGTGATTCTTATTTTGCTCTATATCATCTGTGTTCAGTATATCTGTTCTATTTCGCTATTTTCTTTTACTCTTTCTCTCATTGTTACGTCCTCCCTTTTCTCTCATCCTTGAAGACTGGGTTATGGATCATATAATCAAACCCCAGTCCCCTCAGAATGGCTCCGGGGGGAGAGGTCAAGGAGGGTACTAGAGCTGGTGAAAAGCATTTCACTTTGCTATGATAATTTTTTTCCGTATCTTTATGCAACTTTCGTTAGACCTCTTAAGTTTTAGGAGGATCCTGTATATAGTGATCCATACGCTGTATAAAGTCAAGAAATGACGCCTTCCCGTGTTCCCTGTATCTCCCATATGCCAATGGATGGAGGGCCTTGGAGTAGGTGCAAACTTTTAGTTATTCAGTATTTTTTTAGAAAATTTTTCTTATAATTTTGCAAAAATGCCCTTCCTTTCCTGGGTAACCTCATCCCTACTCATTTCATCCCCGCCAAATATTTGGATTTTCATGGCGCAGATTTAGCTCTCTAGGCGGGGTGAGGGGGGTTGGGGGCATAACGTATCATATATATTTTAATCCTATATGAGTCTTTTTTTTTTCCTAACGCCCTTCTCTGGCTACAGGGAATCTTTAACTTAAGAAGTCTTAAGGGGGATTTACACGGTCAAACGGTTCGTCGAACGCGGTTCGGCAGACAAGTGTTTGAAGTGATGTTCGAACTTGTGAACGGGGCATTTGGTTGACGAACACGTTTGTCGAACGTGTTCGACAACCAAATACCCCGTTCACACGTTCGAACATCACTTCAAACACTTGTCTGTCGAACCGCGTTCGACAAACCGTTTGACCGTGTAAACCCCCCTTTACACCTTTTAAGAAGACATAAAAAGATGACACTGTTTTACCATATTGCTGAGATTATTCTGTAACGTCTATCATTTCTGTTGCTCTTTTTAGTTGTCTTTATTGTTGTTGTTACCGTTGGAAATTATGTAAATTTATAGTTATGAAATAACACAGCATGTTAAATATTTATTAATCTGTCGGAATTTAAAGGGCACTTCTATTTTAATTGTATGCCTTTTCTATCAGTTAAGCTTTCAAGCTTACGCTTAATACACACTCTCTCTCTCTCTCTTCTCTCTCTCTTTATATATATATATATATATATATATATATATATATATATATATATATATATATATATATATATATATATATATATATATCTGTGTGTGTGTGCGCGCACACACACACACACACACACACAGGCACATAAACACGCATTATTTCATAATACACTAGTATATAATGTAAATTTTTCTAAAGGCAACGACGCATTGACTTATTGTCGCTCTATACCAGATTTGCTATGATTCACAACGGCTTATTTCCTCTGTCAGACACATTTATTACAAGATATGTAATTACATGATAAGATACATGACATTGGAAATTTACTCTTAGTCTTTTTGGATGATGATCATTTTCATTATTTTTAGAATGTAAAACTCGAGCTTATGGAAAAAAAAATATATTATTTTAACCTTTCGAAGCGCATTTTATGGTGAACTCACTGAACTTGCTAAGTTGAGAGGGGTTACCACATGATGGGCGCCTTTACCCTACCCTGTTTATTACTCTACGACCCTGGCTAAAAATTAAATAAATCACCTTGGTGTGTTGACTTCTGAATATCGGAGAAGGAGCTAGGACCTGACACCACTGAGCTACCAATGTTTGGATTTATCTTACGGATAAGAAAATTCTATCTTTAATTCTGTATATATTATCAGTGTGTGTATGTGTGCGCTTGTGTGTTTGTGTCTGTATGTATAATTTTAGTTGCATTATTATTTTTTTTTCTACCCATATTCCACCTCTTGTTTTGTTACCTTTGCCGTCCATTCAAGCAGGAATTTACTCCGGTTTTATAAGGATTTAGGTATATTGATTATGATACTTTTTCTTCCTATTTATTTATGATATTCTCCGTATCTCTTAAATTTATTTAAAATTTTATGTTTTGTCTCTGAATACTTTATTTATCGGCCTTTCGTTCTCCCCTTTTGGTCGTCTCTTGGTCGTCTATGCCAATAATTCCAAACGGAAGTATTGTTTATAATTATTCCTCCTCACCTGATAAAATTATTGTATATCTGACATTATTTTATGCATTGTATTATAGCAATCTCTGTTACTTTCGTTACAGCTTCATATCAACCATACTGTCCTCCTCCTCCTCCTCCTCCGCCTCCTCCTCCTCCTCCTCCTCCTCCTCCTCATCCTCCTCATCCTCCTCTTCTTCTTCTTCTTCTTCTTGTTTGTTTGTTTTTTGTTTCTTCTTCTTCTTCTTCTTCTTCTTCTTCTTCTTCTTCTTCTTCTTCTTCTTCTTCTTCGTCTTCGTCTTCGTCTTCGTCTTCTTCGTCGTCTTCGTCGTCTTCGTCGTCTTCGTCGTCTTCGTCTTCTTCTTCTTCTTCTTCTTCTTCTTCTTCTTCTTCTTCTTCTTCTTCTTCTTCTTCTTCTTCTTCTTCAGGCGGTTTTCTTCTTTTTCTTTTTCTTTTTTTTCTTTTTCTTTTTCTGTTTCTTTTTCTTCTTTTTCTTTTTCTTCTTCTTCTTTTCTTTTTCTTCTTCTTCTTTTCTTTTTCTTCTTCTTCTTTTCTTTTTCTTCTTCTTCTTTTCTTTTTCTTCTTCTTCTTTTCTTCTTCTTCTTCTTCTTCTTCTTCTTCTTCTTCTTCTTCTTCTTCTTCTTCTTCTTCTTCTTCTTCTTCTTCTTCTTCTTCTTCTTCCAGGCGGTTTCCAGGTCCAGCGATCCATGTTTATGATTACTTCATATTTCCGCCGGATTATGCCGCAGGTAGCCCGTTCTTCTTCTTCTTCTTCTTGTTTCTTCAGTAGGAGCCAACAGGGATTCCTTTTAATCCTTGTACTATGTTAATGAAACCAACCGACCTTTCTTTTGCTCTAACGATCTTTTTCGTGACTTTTCGCTCAACTCTATCGCTAGAAAAGGGAAAAGTAAGGGAAGAAAAGAGACGAAAGCTTATGAATATGAATTGCATTAACTTCCTGGGAGTACGCAGTGCAAGTGTTATAAACGAAAATTAAACAGAATCTCTTGGATATTCCTCATATATATATATATATATATATATATATATATATATATATATATATATATATATATATATATATATATATATATATATATATATATATATGCACACTTCTTTTCTTGTTCAACACCCTAACTTTCTTGTCTCAGGCTCTGTGACTTCCCTATATGATCAGAGGTAAAAATATTTTTTTCACTCTCTCTCTCTCTCTCTCTCTCTCTCTCTCTCTCTCTCTCTCTCTCTCTCTCTCTCTCTCTCTCTCTCTCTCTCTCTCTCTCTCTCTCTCTCTCTCTCTCTCTCTCTCTCTCTCTCTCTCTCTCTCTCTCTCTCTCTCTCTCTCTCTCTCTCTCTTTGTTGGTTCATATGTACTCTTACATGTTTTAACAGAAGAGATCATTGCTCTCCCCCCCCCCCCGTCTCTAACCGTTGTAAAAACATCTACCTCCAATACCATAGTTTGCTTGCCAATACTTTTACTACTTCACACACTAATGGGGGTGTATAAATAGTAATCGCAATAATAATAATAATAATAATAATAATAATAATAATAATAATAATAATAATAATAATAATAATATTGAGAAGAAGAATTGGCACTATCTGCAGTGGTAACATTAAAGAGTAATGCCAAATATGGGCTGTAAACAATTATTTTAATTATGTGTATGATGCCAATTTTTCCTATAATTGAAATAGTCGTAGTAGCAATTGGAAGCTACAGTTCAGCCCATACAGGCCCACCATGGCCCGTCCAGCCTCATGGGTGGATATTTATAACTAACTAACAGTTCAACAGTTTCCCACTCTCAATTGCTAATTGTAAACCAGACTTTTTGAGGTGATTATTATATAAAAAAATAAGTTTCTAGTTGTTATTTCCGATATGTCCCGCTAATAATATGATGACAAATTTCTGTGGGTCTTTGTGACAACTTGATTTTTTTTTTTTATCTGCCTGGTATTGTGCAGAGCTTAATTGGTAGTTCTTGTGACATTAGACGCTTTTATGGGAAGGTGTTCTATATTCATTTCTCCTGATGACAGTTATTATGAATAAAGATCACATCCATGTGCTAACGTGAGTTAGTACATGGCATACATACACAGTATATCATAAATTTACTGAATTTGGTGTATTCTGAGAAATGTTCACAGCGTTCTTTAGTGACCTTCTAGCATTATCCATTTGAATTGTAAAGAGCTGCTGCTCATTATCTCTGACTGCAGATGCAATACCGCTTGTCAAGATGCACTGTCGCCTATCTTGTAAAGGAAACTGATGAACCTGGTGATGTTAAATCTACCATTTCTGTGTGTGATTACCTAATTGTGTTTACGGGAAAGAGCCCAAAGCTCGTATCTTCCCGTCTCCTCATCGGTTCCATTTTATACTTAGTGATTACTTATCATACCTGTCCTTAAAACTATGGATTGAGATAGCATTAACTACCTCCTCGCTTAGCCAATTCCAATTATCAACTACTCTTACACTGAAAAAGTATTTTCTTACATCCTGCAAAGAAGTTTTCTTACGAAGCTTCAAACTATGACCTCTAGTTCTAGAGCCAGCCATATCAAAATATTGATCCCTATCCACTTTATCATAACCATGAAGGAATTTAAAGACTGTCACCATATCCCCCTCAATCTTCTAGCTTCGAGTGATGGTAAGTCTAATTTCCTCAGCCTCTCATCATAACTGAGATTGCGTATTTCTGGCACCAGTTTCGTGGCATGTCTTTGAACTTTTTCAAGCTTAGCTATGTGCTTTTTCAAGTGCGAATTCCAAAAGGGGGCTGCATATTCGAGTTTTGGCCTCACATAGGTTACATAAATATTTCTGAACATTTCCTTGTCCATGTGCCTGAAGGCTACCCTTACATTTGATAAGAATGCATATGCTGCCCTTACTATGCCATTTATATGTATTTCTGGAGACAAATCTGCCAGTATGTTTACTCCTAGATCTCTCTCATTGAAGTTGTACTCCAGCCACCGAGTAGTCAAGCTTGGGCCTTCTTGCACTTGTACCCATTCTCATTACCTTACATTTTGAAGTATTGAATTTCATTAGCCACTTTCTGACCACTCATGCAGATTATTTAGATCCTCCTGAAGTTCTCTACCATTGTTCTCGTACATCTCATTTGTAACTTCAGAATAATAAAGCCTTTGATATGCTTTAATTCTCTACCATATTTTTTCCTAGGTGCATTCTTTAAGACACTTTTGGATCTTGACATATTCTGGATTTTGTTGGCTGGCTTTTCCTTCCACAGTACAAAGTATTTTCTCGTATGTTGTTATTCTAGGATCACGAGCGAGAAGTCTGTTGCTAGTAGTGTTATTTTTACTGGGAGCACATACTATCTTTCCCTCTGTATATTTCATGCTTGAGATCACATTCTTCTTACAAAGAAAGTACTCATGATATAATATTTCCATCAGAATCAGAAATAAGAGAACCTCTCACAATCACTATCAGCAACTAATTCTGTACACACTTGACGTGGACAAAAAAAAACTGGACTTTATGTCATTACCGTGATATCCCTTCAGTGTGCTGTACCTCCTGAAAATGGGAAAAGTAATCAAAGTAGAATTTCATCATGGTAAAGTTTATTTCCTTGGCCCCAAAAACAATGGGGTAATGGGTTTACATTGTTAACTTGGTCAGCTATGCTAATACTTTTGCAGATAGAAGTAAACTGCATGGCGGTCAACTTAAGAATTCAAGATAAACGCTTCGAGTAAAACAAAAGAATATATAAGACCGAAGGTACATTAGGAAGACTGTAAAATACTTAACGAACTAAGCCGCAAAGGACAAAAAAAAAACCATAATTCTTTATTAGACTAATATTAAAATATACCATTCATCCCTATGTGCAAATTATCAAAAAACTATTAAAAAAATGATACAATCAGTAAATTATGATTATTATTTTAAATATCTGTAGAAAATATGGTATATTTTTCAACCGTTTAAAGTTTTATAAAAATTATATTGATATAAGATTAAATAATTAATACAAGACTCTTGAATTGAAAAGTAAAATCTTGGGAAAAATATAAAGTTTTTGGCCAGATAAAAGGATTCCTCTTGGAGGAAGAACATTCCTCAAAATAGTAAGAGGAGTCCTCAATCCAGTCTACAGGAAGTAAGAATCAATTTATTAAATACGTATGCAAAAATAAAGACTTTTGAACTGGAACGAAACCATGACTCTATTTTAAACTAAAATCATCTTTAAAATAATTCCACCCTACATAGCGGTGCATGAAAGAGGAAACAAAGGAATACGATCTGCCCTATCTCATTGGCTCATTCTATATATAATTATTGATCCTTCCCACCTATCCTCATCCTCCCTCGTCCGCAAGAGGGTCAACTAGGGATTAAAGGGTTTGTGACAGTCGCCAGTTCACTTCTCACTTACCTTTCTTCAACCAAATCTTCTGAATGTGCTAAGCGTTACTTATACTTATGGTACACGAAGAACAAAAACAATCTCTTCTTCTATATACCGCTAAGATCTTAAAACCTCTCACAGCTTACCGCGTAAAGCCTTTGGAGGGTTTTGCAAACTATATATAGAAGTGTCACTTTTCCTTCTCCTCCTACTACTACTACTTCTACTCCTGTTAATAATAATAATAATAATAATAATAATAATAATAATAATAATAATAATAATGAGTGATAATAATAATAATAATAATAATAATAATAATAATAATAATAATAATAATAATAATAAATGATGACAACAATGATAGATAGTAATACTAATATATAGAATATTAGTAGTTATCATAAACAGTTTACGCTAATGGTTCTAATAGCTAAATGAAACAGACGTAACATTTACTAAATTATTTTATAATCGGGAGGACTTGGACAGTTGTATAATTACAAACAAATGAAAAATGCACAAATAAGTGAAACGATATTAGAATTAAAAATGGAATAAAGTTTGTATCTCAAGATAAATAGATGGAATCAGATATATAATGATAACAGTTGTAATAATAATAACGTTAATAATAAATTTTGCTATTACTATTATCATTATTATTATTATTATTATTATTATTATTATTATTATTATTATTATTATTATTATTGTTCTAGTAATAATAATGACAATAGAATATTTAATAATTAAACCTACATCGATATCTTGAAAATGCCTTTAAGTGGAAAGCGAAAGTTTGATATTGTGTAATTCATCTGTAAACACATCTGTACAATGAGTTTCTTTTTCCCAATAACGAAATTGTTACTGGCATCCTTTTTTTTTTCTTCTCTTCTCTTCTTCTTCTTCGTCTTCTTCGTTTTCTTCGTTTGCTTCTTTTGCTTCTTCTCTTCTTCTTTTTCTTCTTTTTCTTTTTCTTTTTCTTTTCTTCTTTTTTCTTTTTTCTTCTTTTTCTTTTTCTTCTTTTTCTTTTCTTCTTTTTCCTTTTCTTTTTCTTCTTTTTCTTTTCTTCTTTTTCTTTTCTTCTTTTCCTTTTTTTTTCTCCTCTTCTTCTTCTTCTTCTTCTTCTTCTTCTTCTTCTTCTCTTCTTCTTCTTCTTCTCTCTTCTTCTTCTCTTCTTCTTCTTCTTCTTCTCTTCTTCTTCTTCTTCTTCTTCTTCTTCTTCTTCTTCTTCTTCTTCTTCTTCTTCTTCTTCTTCTTCTTCTTCTTCTTCTTCTTCTTCTTCTTCTTCTTCTTCTTCTTCTTCTTCTTCTTCTTCTTCTTTTT
>JAXCGZ010020145.1:12500-15000 GCA_037179515.1 Halocaridina rubra
TAATATAATAATAATAATATAATAATAATAATAATAATAATAATAATAATGATAATAATAATAATAATAATAATAATAATAATAATAATAATAATAATAATAATAATAATAATAATAATAATAATAATATAATAATAATAAATAATAATAATAATAATAATAATAATAATAATAATAATAATAATAATAATAATAATAATAATAATAATAATAATAATAATAATAATAATAATAATAACAATAATAATAATAATAATAATAATAATAATTAATATTATATTATTATTATTACTATTATATATTATTATTATTATTATTATTATTATTATTATTATTATTATTATTATTATTATTATTATTATTATTATTATTATTAGCAGTAGTAGTAGTAGTAGTAGTAGTAGTTGTAGCATTATTATATTTATTGTTATAGTCAACATTATCATTATTAATATTACTGGTGTTATCATAAATATTATTATTATTATTATTATTTTTATTATTATTATTATTATCATTATTAATAGCCTCACCGTATTCCCTGCGTGTCGTAAAAGGCGACTAAAAGTGGACGGGGCGGGGGGACTAGGAATCCCCCCACTTGTATCAACCACCTGCGAGACGTCAAAGAAGAAGGGGAGTAGAGGGGAGAATAACTTCTCCCCAAACTTTAGTTTTGGGGTGTCTAAATGTGCGTGGTTGTACTACGATAGAGAGCAAAAGATGTGAGATTGGATATATGTTTGGTAGGAGGAGGATGGATGTATTGGCATTGTGTGAGACGAAGATGAAAGGAAAAGACGAAGTGGCATTTGGTGATGTGATGGGTAGGGGGTCTGGGGTTGAAAGGGGGAGAGCGAGAGAAGGTGTGGCATTATTGCTGAGTGAATGGATGGTAAATCAGGTAGTGGAATGGAAAGAAGTGTCATCTAGCCTGATGTGGGTGAGGGCTAGGATAGGAAGGGAATGTTATGCTTTTGTTAGTGCGTATGGGCCAGGATGTGAGAGAAGTGAGGAAGAGATGGATGAATTCTGGAATAAGTTAACTAGATGTGTGGATGGTCTGAGTAGAAGGAACTATGTAGTTGTGTTGGGTGACTTGAATGCCAGAGTGGGTGATGGAGAGATAGAAGGTGTTGTAGGAAAGTATGGGGTACCAGGTGGGAATGAGAGTGGCGAGAGACTGTTAGATATGTGTGTGGAGCACGAGTTGGTGATAGGTAATAGTTTATTTAAGAAGAAGTTAATAAATAAGTATACATGAATGAGAGTGGCAAATGGAAGAGTGAAAGAAAGAGCATTGATGGATTATGTGTTGGTAGCAAAGAGCATGGTTGGTAGAGTGAAAGATGTACATGCATTCAGGGGTGTGGCTGCTGGGCTGTCTGATCATATTTTGGTTGAAGCAAAAGTGGTAGTAGCAAAAGAGTGTGGAAATAATGTGGGGGGATGTAGAAGGGAAATAGTGAAGGTGGAAGTGTTGAAAAAGCCAGAGAAGAGACAGGAATATCAGGACAGGTTGAGAGTGGCATATGACAGGGTGAAAGAAAGAGAAGTTGGGGAGTTAGGGGAGGAATGGGGGTTGATGAAAGAATGTTTTGTGGGACAAGCAAGTGATGTGTGTGGAAAGAGGTTTGTTGGAGGTGGCATGAGGAGGGGCAGCGAGTGGTGGAATGAAGGGGTGAAAATGAAGGTGGAAGAGAAAAAGAGGGCTTTTGAGGAATGGCTGCAGTGTAAAAGTAGGGAGAAGTATGATAGATATAGGGAGAAAAATGTGGAAACCAAGCGGAAGGTAGAGGAAGAGAAGAGGTTGGCAAATGTTAGGTGGGGACAGGATTTTAGTAGGTCATATGAAGAGAATAAAAAGAAGTTTTGGAAAGAAGTAAAGAGAGTAAGGAAGGGTGGATCGAGGATGGAAAAGACAGTAAAAGATGTGAATGGACAAATGTTAAGAGGGATCGATGCAAGGAAAAGATGGGCAGAATATTTTGAGTACTTGCTGAATGTTGATGAAGATAGAGAGGCAGCTATAGTGGCAGTGGGAGGGGTTCAAGGGCCAGTGATGGGAGATGAAAATGAGAGAGAGATTACAAGAGAGGAGGTGAAAAGGGCATTGTATGAAGCGAAAGCAGGTAAAGCACCTGGAATGGATGGTGTGAGAGCGGAGATGTTGAAAGAAGGGGGTGTGACTGCATTGGAATGGTTAGTGAGAGTGTTTAATATATGCTTTATGTTGTCATTGGTGCCTGTGGAATGGGTGATTGCCTGTATAGTGCCACTATACAAAGGTAAGGGAGATATGTATGAATGCAGTAATTTTAGGGGTATAAGTTTGTTGAGTGTGGAAGGAAAAGTGTATGGTAGGATACTGGTTAATATTATTAGGGATAAGACAGAATATGTAATCGCGGAAGTGCAGAGTGGTTTTAGGAGAGTTAGAGGTTGTATAGATCAGATTTTTATAGTTAGGCAGTTATGTGAGAAATATTTAGCAAAGGGT
>JAXCGZ010020145.1:20000-21407 GCA_037179515.1 Halocaridina rubra
GCTTCAATTTTAAGAAGAATATATGATGACCTTACCTCCTCTCCCACTGATAAATGCTTCTGGTCCTAAGTTTAATAACTTTCCAAAAATTTTTGTAACTCAAGAGCTTTTCTCCTCTTATTCGTCTCGATGATTCTATAGGGGGGTTTACAAGGTCAAACGTTCGTCGAACGCGGTTCGACAGACAAATGTTTGAAGTGATGTTCGAACGTGTGAACGGGGTATTTAGTTGTCGAACACGTTCGACAAACGTTGTCGACAACCAAATACCCCGTTCACACGTTCGAACATCACTTCAAACACTTGTCTGTCGAACCGCGTTTGACGAACCGTTTGACCGTGTAAACCCCCCTTATAGCTTACACTCACTACTAAAAAAGCTACTCTCTCTGATTCTCATTTTTCTCCCAAGTCTTCCGTAAGTGATTCCAGCTCTCACGTTCCTCTTACTTTACCCCTCTATAGCCGCATGTCCTGGCATATTCTTTCTTCACACAAAGTCTATAAGCCTCTTTGTACTCTAAAGGTAAAATAGCAACCGCACCCGATAGTATGCATGCAAGGTTCCTAAAAGACTTTGCAGGTGAAATGGCTTCCGTGTATTGCTGTTTTTTTTCACCTCAATCTCTAAAATACTATCTCTCCTCTATCTTGGAAGCACGCACTTTTTCAACAGGTTTCTAAGAAGTGTGTTCACTCTATTTCTTCCAACTATTGTAACATGGCCCTTACCTCTGCTATCACTAAAGCACATGAAATATTGCTCAATTCTCACTTCTAGAATCTTCTTGCATTTAACTCTGTTATTTCTAATCACCAGCACGGCTTATGCAAGGCAAGATCACTCTTTCCTTACTCACTCATGAAACGTCATCTTTTATTAAGATTACTATGGAGATATGTTTGTCTTCGTTCTCAATATTTATAAAGATTTTGACAGAGTCTGGCATAAGGCTCAGTTTCCCAATCTCATTCGGGCTAAATAATAACCAATTAAGCACATTACATATGTGAAAACATGAATCATTTTTCACCAGACCGGGACTCGAACATAGGACTTATAATTACAAAGTCAAGGCGCTACAAACTACACACCACAGAAGGTTAAAAGGTATCCAACCTTATAGCTTATATCTGCTATACTTAGGAATGGACGCATTCTATCAGAATGCCACTATGATCATATTACATATTCCCCAACCTCACTCGTGGCTTCATTTTTGCATTTAATTCAATTCCCAATCTCATTCGGGATATACAATAACCAATTAAGCAAATGATTCATGTTTTTACATATGTAATGTGCTTAATTGGTTATTGTATAGCCCGAATGAGATTGGGAATTGAATTAAATACGAAAATGTATCCACGAGTGAGGTTGGGGAATCTGTAATATAAACATATAAA
>JAXCGZ010020146.1:7500-15000 GCA_037179515.1 Halocaridina rubra
TGGATGCGAACCCTAGAACATTAGAAAGTTGCATAACTTTTGAATTAAACAACTTGCAGGGACAAATGAACACATTTTCCCATGCAATTCTGACCCGAAAAATCCATTGAAATAGATATTATTAAGCTTTAAGCACATCTTGACTCGATATCAGGAGAAAAAAAAGCGAAAAAAGTCGTAGTCAATATTGAATTAGTTAATCACATTTTACATTATTTTCTTTCAGATATGTTTTGCTGGTGAAAATATGTTCTCATTGATGTTAAAGTGAATTACGGAGATGTTTAGACTAGAAGTTAAACTATTATAGTCCATAATTAAATCATACTGTGACTAATCATGGGAAAAAGAAAACGTTGCGACACTGCCAAAAACACTACAAAGAAGTTGCCATCGACATTATGTATTTTGCATGATTTTAGTTCTTGCGGGGGGGATCCGGATGATAAGCTCTCATACATTCATGATATTCGTGATTTGAGACGCAGTGAACAGTAACTTCAGCCTACCGTATGAATAACATTTGTGACCAGATACCATTAACGCTGGAGGGATTGCCTTTGGAAACAACTGGTTATCATCAAAACCGCTACAAAAATTTTACAATGAGCTTAGGTCGCTTAAAAAAATTGAAAGCTTCTGTTTCCGGTGAATCGTTATCATCACAGATAGAGGACTCCCTACGGCAGCACAAATCTCAGTCAGACTGGTCTAATAGGGCTCTGTGTTCCATCCTGTTTCTTAATCAGTGTATTTTTTTGTGTGAAAAGGTAGAGATCAAGGTCAGGGGAAAGACTGAACGTCCTGTAAAGTTTCAGAGTTAGAAGCACAAAATCATTGTGCCCAGGGCACAAGAAATTAATAAGGAGGCTCTTTACTGCAAAGTGCAGGGTAATGACTTGTATGCAATGGAAGCAAGGTACCACCCATCATGCAGAAACACATTCAACACCGAGTACCAGAATCATGTGTGTGGGAAGGAGATGTCAGAGAAGTAAGGCAGCATTGACAACCTTCAGGCCCAGAAGATAGCAGCACATCAGAGAGCCTATGAGAGCGTGAAGAATTATGTTCTTAGGCATGTGATTGAATGCAATGATCTTGTCCAACTGAGATTCCTCCGTAAGGTGTATATTGAAAAGCTTGTTAAATGTGGTTTTCCCAATCCACACTACCACAATTAGAAATTGATAAACCACTTGCAAGGAGACAAAGACATCTCACAAGCAATTGCCTTCTCCAAGATACCGCTCTGTGGTTGTTTGGAGCTATTCCTCGTCTAGAGTTCAAGTATTACGTTAGCTGAAGCAATATCATATGCCTACAAGCTTGGTACAACAAACCAGCTCCAAGATGCAGCCCTCACACTCCATTACCTCATTATAAAAAACATTCAAAGAATCAAAGGAACTGTTTTGGCCCCTAACTGCATATGAGCTAAATGCACTGAAGGTGGAAGAGCTACTCCCTGATGATCTTGTAAAATTTATGAGCATGGTGCTGACAGGAATACCCGAGGTTGATGGAGAGAAGTGTGAAAAGACTCAGAGGCTGGTCTACACAGGATGTATGTCGAGTTGCAACCAATGGTCAGGGGAAACTCCCAAAACACATCCACCTCTGTGCCACTCTTTGGCACCTCTATCGAAGGAAACAGGTGGGTAATCAGCTAACATTATTTTTTTTCTTCTTGGTTAGCTTTGATCAGGTGTCAGCATTACTCTTACTCCTAAATTCAATATGCATCAGAGCGGATATTGTAGATATTTTCTTAGTCTGCTAATATTTTAGACCTATACTTAACTATATGAGAATGCTAAAAATAATGTACTGAGTAATATGGTAATTGCAAAGCTGAATTTATTTAGATACTAAAAACATTGCATATTTAGATTTTTTAGAATATAAATCACTCTCTTTGCAGCTTACAACCAGCCTTGCCAGACTCGGTCACTCAGAAAAATATAACATTATCCTGGAGCTTGACACAGCACTAACTAAGGCTCTCGGCGAGACTTCCAACTACTTGGCCCCTCAAATTATCACGGGTGAGGGCAATGCTGTGTTCCATAATGAATGAGATAACCTTAACTAAATCACAAACAATATCCATGGCTCACACATTGTGAATAGTGCTGGAAGGGATAATGATTCAAGAGGTGAGAGAGGGCATCAAAGTGCTAATGTGAGGACCCTTCCTTTCTATGAAAGGCCATCCAAAATGAGAAGCCTCAAGATTTCCCATCCAGAGACATTGCCAGAACTATCATTCATAAGAATTGTTCCAAAACTTTCCCCAGACTGCTAGGTTTACCCCACCTGCTGAAAACCAAAGGATATACGACCTTACACTGTTAGAGTACTATATCTATCTTTTATGCAGAGTTTTAAGAAACGAGGGTAAGCAACAAGTGCCTGGATTTGGTGGCCTCATCTCAAGTACAGGGAATGTGCCTCCAAGAAAATCTACAATTGACTATTACACCCCAATTAACCAGGCTATTACAGAAAATGCAGTGGTATATGTGCTGCTCAAGAGGTCAGAGGTAGCAACAAAGGAGGTTGGGCAGCCATACACCATCACCACCTTTGACTTGAGGGTGGTAATGAAGGCATGTCCTAAAGTATGGAAATACAAGGAGGAGTTCAATAAATACATCAAAATTACTGGCAAGTTCCACACACTCATGAATTAAATAGGCATTCTCACTGGTCACAAGTGTAGAGGTGCTGGGTACTCTGAAATTCTCATTCAAGCTGGCCTCACAACCAGTGGGTGCCTGAAAATCATTCTGAGTGGAAAATCATATGCCAGGGCACTCTTTAGTCTGAAGGTGGTCACAGATGCACTTGAACAGTTACTACTCAATGAGGAGAATGTGGAGGTCCCAAGTGATCCTCTAGTCAATCTTATCCACTGCTGCACCCATGAAAATCTTGATGTTGCTCTTAAAGACACTTCAGTTATCAAGGTGATTCATCAATATACTGAGTCCCAACAGAAGGTTCGTGAGGGCCATCTTGGGAAGACAGGAATGTTCTGGCACTCAGTGATGCATCATGCAAGGCCTTCCTTGGCAGAGAGATAGACAAGAATCAGCTTTGCAACTTACTTCTCAAGGTTTGGACTAGTGTTCAGGCTACAACATGGCTCTTGAAGTGCAAGAAAACAGTTATATGCATTGAGGGGAAAGCCTATCACCTAACTTCAATGAATGACAAAGTAAGTTAGAAGGAAATGGTGCCACTATAATTACTTATGTTCATTACTAATTTAATGCATTATGTTGGTATTATAATAATTTATATATGCTCTTCCCTACTTGTTCCATGCCCATTTCTCTGAGATATATGAACTGTACTCAGACCAAGAGGAGATGGATAGCCATGTCATCTTATATCTTCACCAGGCTGTCAAACTGGGGTACAAGTCCAGCGTGGTGAGGACTCCTGACACGGATACTCTGATGATCCTTCTCTACCATGCCAAGAATATTAACCTCTCCATATATCTCGATCATGGCACTGGAGTGCATCATAAACTGATAAATGTATCTGAACTGACTGAGTTATTGAGCCCAGTTTACTGTAGCACCCTGCTGGGGTACTATTTTTTTTCTGGGGCAGATTGCACAAGTGCATTCAAAGGCAAGGGCAAGGTGAATCTGCTGAAGAAACTACTGAAGAACCCTAAGTGTCAAAATGCTTTTAGCAAACTTGGCACATCGTGGTTGGTGCCTGATGATCTGCAACATGAGATGGAGGCATTCACCTGTCTCATGTATGGCTATTTTCAAATAAAGTCAGTTGATGCCGTGCGTGCCAAGATGCTGCGAAAAATGGTGGGTTCTGACGAAGTCCTGAGCTTGCACTCCAATGTAGACCTTGAACGCCTGCCTCCTCCCAAGGTCTGCCTCATCCCTAATGTACAGCGATCCAACTACAGAGTTGCTTGCTACAAGAGAGCAGACCAGCCAATATTTGAGAGGCCCAAGCCCTATGATCAGGGTGTAGGCTAGGAGAAGATGGTGGACGTAGGGGTGTTAGAGCCCATCTGGTAAGTTGGACCTATTCTCCCTCCTTCTCACATCGAGATACTGGCACAGAGAGAGGAGTCAGAAAAGGAAAAGCTTTATAGAAACAACAATTCAGAGACTGTGGTTGAGGAGGATGGATATTATGAGTGTGATGATGAGGAAGAGATGGAAATCCAAGAGATAGACTTTGATGATCTCTTTTCTGATGATGATGATGATGGTGCTCGTTAGTGGTATAGGGCCAAAATGACTTAAGTAAGTGTTAGACCATGGATTTGGAATTTATTTGTATGTCTTAAGATGATCTTAAAGGACTTTCACTTTACATTAAAGTATATAAAAAGAAATGTTTTCAAATCTTTTTATTTTTTTCCATTATTTTGGGTGAATTTCTTCTGACATTGAGTCAAGATGTGCTTAAAACCTAAAATATATATATTTCAATGGATTCTTTGCGTCAGAATTGTATGGGAAAATGGGTTACTTTGTCCCTGCAAGTTGTTTAGTTCAAAGTTATGCAACCCTCTAATGATTCTAGGGTTCGCACCCACGTACCAATTATTTGTAAAAAATGATAAAAACGAGCCACTTGGGACATTATTTGAACCTGTTACCTATCAAAATCTTAAAACAGGCTCTTCAAAGAATTGAATAAACCCGGTTCCAACAAAATATCCACTAGGTGCACGTGGACTCCTTCTTCCGACTAGACTCAAACCCCTCATCCCCATTACATTCAACTTGTTCCTTTCATCCTCTCTTGCATTCCAAGTCTCTCCATACAATGCTGTCTGCACAATCAAACCTTCATATATCCTTCTCTTCGCAGTTATTTCCAAATATCTAGTTTTTATTACACTTTCCAACCCACCTAGACATTTACTTGCTTTCTTCACTCCTTAATTTACCTCTTCATCCACTCGTCCACTCCTTGATACATGCGACCCCAGATACTTAAAGTTGTCAAACTTTTCAAGTAACTCGCCAATCACTCCTACATTCAATCTGCCTATATTAACACTCCTCGTTCATCTCATAACTTAACTTTTACCAATATTCACCCATAACTTCCCTCTTTCACACACACTAACAAACTCATTCACCTAATGATTCAATTCATCCTCAATATTAGCCACCAGTACAGTATCGTCCACAAATAGCAACTGATTCATCTTTCATAACCATCCATCCGCAGACACTAGTTCCAAGCATCAGTCTAATACTCTTTCAGTTACTTCCCTTACCACTCCATCCATATACACAATAAGCAACCATTGCGACATTATATATCCTTGATGTAACCTTACATTCACCTCAAGACAATCCCTCATACCATTCTCAATTCTAACACATACTCTACTATTCATGTACAACCGCTTAACCACATTCAGAAAACTTCCACTTATTTCATACAGTTGCAACACACTACACAGCCATTCAGGATCTACCCTGTCATAATAATAATAATAATAATAATAATAATAATAATAATAATAATAATAATAATAATAATAATAATAATAATAATAATAATAATAATAATAATAATTATAATAATAATAATAATAACAATAATAATGATAATAATAATAATAATAATAATAATAATAATAATAATAATAATAATAATAATAATAATAATAATAATAATAATAATAATGATAATAATAATAATAATAATAATAATAATAATAATAATAATAGTAATGATAATAGTAATAATAATAATAATAAATAATAATAATAACAGTAATAATACTAATAATATTAATAATAACAATAATACATAATAATAATAATAATAATAATAATAATAATAATAATAATAATAATAATAATAATAATAGTAATAATAATAATAATAATAATAATAATAATAATAATAATAATAATAATAATAATAATAATAATAATAATAATAATAATAATAATAATAATAATAGCAATAACAATAATAATAATAATAATAATAATAATAATAATAATAATAATAATAATAATAATAATAATAATAATAATAATAATAATAATAATAATAATAATGATAATAATAATAATAATAAAAATAATAATAATAATAATAATAATAATAATAATAATAATAATAACAATAATAATAATGATAACAATAATAATAATAATAATAATAATAATAATAATAATAATAATAATAATAATAATAATAATAATAATAATAATAATAATAATAATAATATTAATAATAATAATAATAATAATAATAATAATAATAATAATAATAATAACAATAATAATAATAATAATAATAATAATAATAATAGCAATAATGCACATTGGCTGAAATATCTCTTGGAAGGAGCTGACTGAGTCAATGAACATCTTCAAGGATGGCCCAATTACCTTGATTACTATTCTCAACTCCTTGGGAATAAAAGGCTGCTAAATTACCTCTACCACACTATTTTGGTCATTCATTGACTACGTGGGTAATAATGCTCTGTCATGAGGTCAAACATCTGTGTGTGAGTGGCTGAAATGATGAGAGTGATTGGTTTGAGTTAAATGTGGGGCTGCGTCAGTGTTGTGTAATGTCTTCATGTGTGTGCAATTTGAATATGGATGGCGTAATAAAGGAAATAAATGGATGAGTGCTAGACAGAGGCTTGGAACTTTCTGCTAAGAATGTAACGTTGTAGAAAGTGATAAAATTTCTACATACAGATGGTACGGAACTGGTGGTTGACTTTGGAGAGGAAATGAAGCACTTAGTAACTGAATTTGAAAGTTTGTTTGAGAGAATGAAGCTTGGTAACAGTAAAGTCATTAGCTGCACAGGAAAATTTTGATATTGGCAGACTGAATGGGAGAACAAATAGGGAAATGCTTAAGAAAGTTGAAAGCTTAAAAAATCTGTAGTTGCATGTGGCAGTGAATGAGCGAGTGGATGGAAAGGTAAGTCTTAGAGTGATGGAAGCGAGGTAAGTGTGGATAGGAAGAAAGTGTGATGAGAAATAGCTATTCAATGTTTTACAGTTCTCTCCCATCCCAGGAAAAATATGTAGTGGATGTATTGGAAGGGAAACTAAAACACTGAATTTTTTTATTTATATTCCGAAAAACAATTATCAAACAAATTTCATAACAACGATTTATATCAATAATTAATGCTTAGATTCTTGCCTAATACATAATAGTTCGTGTATGTATGCAAGCATTTCAGTATACATGTTTGTAGGTATGTATGCATGCATGTTTATGTAGGCATGCATGTATGCATATGTATGTATCTATGCATAATTATAAGCATATGCAATTTGATTTAATATCTGGAATATATTTGATTTTATATTTTCCGCCGTACCAGGAAATTAATTAAATTCTACATATTTCAAAATTAGTCAACTACAGGTCTAGAATGTCCATTTTTCACTAAAAGCAAACAAAATCTAACATGCACTATGAAAGTGAATATTTACAAGGGAAT
>JAXCGZ010020147.1:0-12500 GCA_037179515.1 Halocaridina rubra
GAAACCATGCAGTTTTTAACTGGAAACGCTAAAGTTTCTGACTGGAAACCATGCAGTTTCTAACCTGATAGCATGCTGTTTCTAACTGGAAACCATGCAGTTTCTAACCGGATATCATGCTGTTTCTAACTGGAAACCTTGCAGTTTCTAACCGGATAGTATGCAGTTTCTAACTGGAAACCATGCAGTTTCTTTTTAATGTCAACAGAGGATCTGAAGCATGACCACTCTGTGCTTCTAATAAAGAGAGCGTGATTAAAACATAAACTATGAACTATCATTAATCTATGTAAGATAAATTAAGCTCTGAAAGTTGAACTATTACATAAATCAAATTAAGGGTGTGAGAAAAGAGACAAATTAGTGTCATACAAGGTTAATTCTTCATCGTTACTTTGTGGCACTATGCGGGGAAGCTCGTTTCAGAGAGTGCCTTCAGCGGCGCTTAGAACAGGGGTTCTCAAAGTCTCAGGTCAATATCCTTCCCGTCAGGTCCCAGGATTCTTCAAACTTACCCCCATTTTATATTATCATCTAGTGTATGTTAGCATTTTATAGTGGTAGTTATTGAGGCAATTTAATAATAATAATAATCCCTGTTACGTAGGTGAAAACAGATGGAAGATTGGAAGGCTGGAGGCCCACCCTATCGCCCCACGGCTGACTCGATCTTAGGACTGTCAATTCCAAGGTAAGGATTATACTGACTACGATACAGTGGTCCCCAAATACAGAAGGTGTTTATGAAATAAAATTGCTTTTCGAAGCTCATTAACTGAATTGTCCCAGACAGAATCAAGTATGAGTCAGCAGTTTTTTGCAGGCTTTTGCTTTATGATGATCATTATAAGCTTTGTAATATTGGTATTTCATTTGATATTATACACAAAGAAGAGAGTTCATACTTCTCCTGGTTGGAATTCCTCTCTGGAATTCTGGCCAGTGTCCTCCCGAGGGACTCCGAATGCTTCCAGTGTGAGAATCACTGATTTAGAGTAACATACGAACTGCAGCAATGCAATTCTCCACCAGTCTTAGTTTACTCTTGACTCCGTTCTTTGAGGGTTGTTAGAGATGAACTGCAGTTATGCAGTTCTTCACCAGCCATATTGTGTTCTTAACTCCACCTCTGGAGGGTTGTTAAAGATTAACTGCAGTTATGCAGATCTCCACCAGCCATATTTTTTTTCTTAACTCGGCCTCTGGAGGGTTGTTAAAGATGAACTGCTGAATTATGCAGTTCTCCACCAGTCTAAGTTTACTCTTAAGTGCGCTTACGGAGGGTAATTAATTTCCTTAAGAACCATGGTGTGAACTGCCCTGATTAATCAAGGATGACAGATCTACATTCACCGTCTCAAATGAAGTCCATCCTTCTCTTGTCAGATTTGTGGAAGTATTAGGAAATTGGTCATTATTTGTGAAATGTAATGTTCACTGTTTTTTGTAAATTGTTTAATATGGTATTTAGTATACTGATTTTTATTTTGCGAAATGTATTTTGCGTGTGTGAAATGTAGTATTCACATCTTATTTTTCATTGGTTTTTCGTTGTATTTGATTTGGCAAGGTGTCACTTTGTTTAAAATATTATGTGTGTTTAGTCTTTTAATAATGGTTTTAACGTTGTGATAAGCGAATATATTTTGTGTAGATAATAATAATAATAATAATAATAATAATAATAATAATAATAATAATAATAATAATAATAATAATAATAATAATAATAATAATAATAATAATAATAATAATAATAATAATAATAATAATAACTAGAGTAGTTATAATAACTTTATAGTCATTGAAGATAATGTCTATGTATTTGCTTTTATAAAAATAAATTTGTCACCAAATATCTAGGATGTTTATGTATTTCGATATTGGAATTTTATTATAAAAATATTTCAACATACCGTAGCTAATAAGATTAATAGATCAATGTATTTATTTATTTGCTTTTATATTTATTTGTAAAAAAGATGTTCTCATAAATATATAAATTATACATTAACATCATGCAGAATTTTCTGTATTTCAAGCGTTAGTATGAAAACCTGCGTATTTTAAGACTTTATTATTATTATTATTATTATTATTATTATTATTATTATTATTATTATTATTATTATTATTATTAGAAATATTTCTCTATCTAATACTTTGTTGTGAAAACCATTTTTTTCTAAATGACAATTATTGTTGGAACTGTTTCTATATAAGTTACCTGCTATTTTTTTTTTCAAAAATATCACAAACCTTTTCATTTTCTTTTTCATTTCAAATCGTTTTTCCATTCATATCTCGAAACGATTTTAAAACCGTTTCATTTTTGTGAAGAAAAAAAAATATTATGGCTTTTCATCCCTGATACGTCAAGGACAAATACACTCCAAGGGATGAATTTAATGTTTATTTAAAAATAAATGCAAATATGATTCTCATATTTCATAACCCTTTCAGGGTTTTATTTCATGACCAACACGGTATTAAAAAAAATAAGGTATTGTTATGTATATTCTCTTTGTCGAATGAAATGTGACAAAAGGTTGTGATCCATTTGGCCAGTCGTTTATAGCCAAGAATTCTGCCATGAATCTCCCCCTCCCCCTGACACTGACAAAAGAATTTTACGAGTTCTGTCCTCGCAGAATGGACATGGGCAGGCCCTGGAAAAGGAATAAAAAAAGTGCAGAGAATGTTATGTAATAGGTGGAAAGGGAACAGGTATAAGAGAAGAGAACGTAAAAGAAGAAATGTAACATGATGGAAGAGGTTAGATCAGAAAGAATGGAAGTTGACGATAGGCAGAGAAATGTTGTCTATTCTGTCCCAGTAGAATGGACCTCGATACAGGCTGGAAAAGGGATAAAAAGTGCAGAGGATGTAATAGCCGGAAGAGTAAAAGAAATAATTGAAAAGTCTAAGAAAATAACAGAACAGGTGCAGGAAAAGCAGAAATTAGTTCAAAAGGAATAGAAGTTAAGGAATAGAATGTACAGAGTGCTGAAAAGTTAAGTGATAATGGATATAGATATTGTAGAAAAAGTGTGAGACAAGGACCTGAAACTGGTAATGGAAAAGTATGGCACGAGCTTGAAATGGAGCAGAAAAGTGGAGACGTGGAACAGAATAGCTGGAGAGATGGACCTAGAAAAGTGGAAAGATGTGAATGATACAAATGGAACAGTTGAAGAAATATCACTGACCAGAAAAGTGACAGAGAGAGAGAGAGAGAGAGAGAGAGAGAGAGAGAGAGAGAGAGAGAGAGAGAGAGAGAGAGAGAGAGAGAGAGAGAGAGAGAATTGAAATATGAGGCAGGGAAGAATGATAAGAGCTAGATAAAAAAAAAGTTTGTATTACGCAAACGAATTGAAATGAAATAAAGATAAAATAATTAATTGAAATAGGAAGAATGATATACGGAGAGAGTTATGTAAAATAAAATGCATAAAAGATACTGTTACGTTAACGATCTAAACTATAATAAAAATGAAGTACAGCTTAATTACAACAAGAGGAATGAAAGATAGGTAGATAGATAGATAGATAGATGGATTGATAGAGAGCGAGATTGGATAGATAGATGGATTGATAGACAGAGAGACTAGATAGATGGATTGATAGACAGATGGACTGATAGATAGATAGATAAATAGATTGCTAGATAAACTTGATATATAGATAAGTAGATATATAGATAGATAAATAGATAGATAGAAAGCATAGAAAGGTTAGCTAGCTAGCTAGATAGAAAGAGAGAGAGAGAGAGAGAGAGAGAGAGAGAGAGAGAGAGAGAGAGAGAGAGAGAGAGAGAGAGAGAGAGCAAGCATAAAATAAGAAAAAAAGAAGTCTTTGTTCATACACTAAAGAACCAATATACTTAACAAAGAAAAGTGATGAAAAATAAGAGGAGCAATTGAATAGCACATTGAAACAAATAGACGACGATAAAAAAAAGAATTTGAAAGAGAATCGAAAAGGGAATTGGAAAAACAAAAGGGGAACTGAAAGAATTAGCAAATTAATTTTCGAGGTTTCAATGTAAGAGTTTGTGATGTCATTTTAGTTGTGAATAGAGAGATGGAAAGTGGAAGAAAATATTACGACCTTTAATTATAAAGTTTTTGCTGAATGGATACAAAAGCAGAGGTTATGCGAAAATAAGAGAAGCTGAAAAAACAATAACAGAAATATGAAGAAATAGAAGAAACTGAATGAAGGTAATATAGTGTTGCATAAAGGAATATTTAACAAAAATATTTGTATGATTTAAAAGGGAGAATTATATATATATATATATATATATATATATATATATATATATATATATATATATATATATATATATATATATATATATATATATATATATATATATATATATATATGTGTGTGTGTGTGTGTGTGTGTGTGTGTGTGTGTATACACAAGCGTTCACACACACACGGGACAAGCTTATTGAAAAGTATCTACAAGAAAGGGTGTTTGAAGCGGGAAGTTTTACAGCCTTTAGAAAAATATACTTGTGTGTGTATGGAGAGAGAGATTTATTTATTTTATTAATTTTGGAGAGAGAGAGAGAGAGAGAGAGAGAGAGAGAGAGAGAGAGAGAGAGAGAGAGAGAGAGAGAGAGATGTATAAATAGATAGAGAGATGGTATATGTAAAGCAACACCACACCGGCTATGTAGTTTTATTGTCGTCATAGGCCTAGCCTCATGTACATTTTATGACACTTTGACGTTAGTGTTATCTTTCCTTCTGAGAAAGACGTAAAATACGGCATGAAAAAGGAAATGTGATGAAGAATATGTAATTTTGCATATTCGTTTCATCACTATTCACTGAATTCGGTGGGAATCTTAAATATCTCACAAGCTAAACATTTTTAAGTAATAGAAAATACAACCTTTGATGATAATTAAGTTATAGGTCTGAACTATTGAATTAATTCCCCCCCCCAAAAAAAAATGGCATCATTATTATACCTTGACTGTGAAGGCTGTAAGAATCATAGGCTAATTTTTCTCTCGGTTTAACGATTCAAATGATCAAAACTATATCCATTGCTGATTGGTCTATTTCCCACTTTAAAGTATAAAATTTTAACCTAACCAAAACCAACAATATTAGTAGTATATTTTGACTTTGAAGGCAGTCGGAAAAATAGACTTTATATATCTCTGTCTAAATATTCAATAACCCAAAAATATAGCATTTGCTGATCGGCCTATTTATCAGATTGAATATAAAATGTTAACCTAACCAACAATATTATTAGTATATCTTGACTATCTGACTTATAGACGCTATATCTCTCCTTTTAAATATTCAAGTAACCAAAAATATATCCTTTACTGATCAGCCAATATATCTGTTTAAAATGCTAATTAACAAAGACATTGAACGCATTCTGAAACTTGGAATAATTTCTCTTGGTTTTGCCATTTTAAGTAACCAAAAATATAACCTTTGATAGGAGACTTCTGCATCATAGATATAATTTTTCACATTATCAATATATAAATAACCAAGAATATATCCTTTGATTATTAAAGTAAATAAGTTTAATAACTTTATTACCATATCTTAATATTGATGGAGGAGGGAGTTCTGCATCGTAGATATAATTTGACGAAAGTTAAAGATAAATATAACCAAGAACAAGGAGCTAAGAGGAGTTATTGAGGTATGTCTTGGTGAATTTGTGTTCTTCGGCTCGGCCACTCTCCCTTACAAGGGGGAATGGGGCCACTGTAATACTGCATCATAGAGTTGATTTCAATCTCTCAATATTCAAGCAAGTTTCGTTTTAACCTGAACTTCTCAAAGGCTTCCAAACCATTCAGTGTTTGAGTTCTGTTTCTGAAGGTCTTGAGAAAAGGTGAATCCCCGTTAATGGATTAAACCTCCTCTGTTGAAGTTGGCGCCAGTTTCAAGAGGCCCAGCCTGGGCTTGTGGAGAGAAAGTTCATTAAACTAATTTTAGTGTTTTTGTATTACTTTTGTTTTTCTTCCTCTTATCAGCTTATCCCGACTTTAGCTCAGAGTTGAACTTGTGATGTTGGTATACTTTCTTCTTTATGGCAATTTTTTTTTTCATTTTCACATGGGTCGCTGTTTTTCACTTGCCTCCTAGAGAGTAGTGTTGTATGTTTTTTTTTAATCACTCCTTCCTTTTCTGGCATATTCGTTACACATCTCTTGCTATCCCATCACATCTGACGAGTCACCATACTCCCATCTCTTTTTATTTGCTTTCTCACATTTATCATCAGGGTCTTCATGACTTTTTTTTCTTTATTGCATATCATTTTGTTATTTCTCTCGCGTTCTTAAGCTTCTAGTTTTTCTTAAAAGATAATTTGATGCCCGGGCTCAATGAGTTTTTTTCTAACCCTCCAGGTGTCACACACTAAAAATATTTTTCTCTTCATATTTCCATCTTTTGCAGTTGCCAACTCGTTTCTTTTCCTCTCTTTTTGCTCATTCACGAGAGGACTACCGACCCAGCATATGCGAGTCTTTTCGTGTTAATAGCGAATGCGTGATAAAAGTCGGAACATGCGAGACTTTTCGTGCCGGATCCTGACATGCTTAAAACGCATTTCTTATTTTTAAAACCCTCGTCCGCATTGCAGGTTCGGGGGAAAAATTATATTTTATGTATATAAAAGACCAACCAAGGGCCATTTAATTATACAGTTGCAGACAGCATTAGTCTCGAAGTTATTATAATGATGTTAGGTATCGATGAATATAATAAAACGGGCAACAGGACCTTGGGAATTGATTTCAGGGCTGAAAGGGAATTGTCATGGCGTCGTCAGTAGAGGGAATATTATTGTCTGTAGACCAGATCTGAATGCATTTGTTTGTTAAAACGGATATTTTTGTTTTATAAGGAATAAGTTATATTTTGGTTTAAATATTTTAGATATAATTAAACGGGCCGCAGGACCTTGCAATTGATTTCAGGGTTGAATGGGTATTGTCATGGCGTCGTTAGTAGAGGAAATATTTTCTGGGTTTTTAATTTCAAATCTTATATTTTTTTTATTCGTGAAAATGGAAGCGTTGAAGGAATAAGAGATATTTTGGATTAAATACGTTTTTTAAACGTTTAGTGCATCATAGACATAATTTTCCAGTTTCAAAATATTAGTAACCTTTGATTATGAAACTAACCAAAACCAACAACATCATTATAGGTAAATACATGAATATTGCGTTTAAGGAAAAATTAAGTTAAGATTTTTCAGTCTGGATTTAGGAACTTCAAATCTGAATGCACATACTTGTAAATACTTTTGTTTGTTTGTTTCTTTGTTTGTGTAAGGGATAAGTGATATTGCGGTATAAGTACATAAATAATGTTTTGCCATAATTGACTTTTATATATCGAGGCGAGTTAATTATCTTGCAGATAATTGAAAAAAAAATCCTTGTCTTGTTTTGTTAACATCGAATGTGTTATGCAATTTTTATTGATGAATAATATTTTCGTAATCAATAACTGTAGTGTAGGTGTGAATGCTTCAATAGGCATTGAGTATAATGGTGTTTTTGTTTAATTATATTAATTAATTATTGAGATATCATGTCGTCAGTTAAGAGGATATTTGTCAAGTTTTGAACATACAATCAAATGTGTAGGTGGGGACCGCTGTGGCCCAGTGGTCAGAGTGCTCGACTCGGGAGTTGACAGGCACGTGAGCCACCCCACATTGAGGCGCTAGGAAGGGCATCCAGCCTTAATTTCCCAGGCGCACACTTTCTATGTCCACCCCCATAATGGGGACTAACAATGACATAAAATGAGGATGACTAACTAGAGTGTAGGCATTAATACTTGAATAGAGATGGAATGTTATTGTGATTTATTAAGTTGAAAATTGATTTCTTTTTTAATGCACAAATGTATACAATTATATATGTATTGAACGAATATTTTTAAAAGGAGAAAGAGTGAATGGCATCATCATCATCATAATCATCTCTTTCGGCTTCTCACGTCAGAGGTCGCCACAGCAGAACAGTCGACTCCGTATCACCCTATCCCTTGTTCCTCCCTCGCACACACTCATGTCCTCCCTCACCACATCCATAAACCTTCTCTTTGACCTACCCCTCACCCTGAGCATGTTTTCATATACAGACAAATTTTTCTGTGACACTCAGTAGGAAAGAAAAAAGTCTTACAATTAAATAAAAGCGATTGATGGAGAACAACTGAACACAATATAGGTGATAATAGTAACAAAAATATAAATTTAAAATTCTAAAACAAGTAGTTTTAATAGTATCCATAAGCAGAGTCAAACAATAAACAGCAGAATAAATAAGAATTAAAAATAACAATAACATCTGCTCATTCTAACAGGAATTACAGACAAAAGAATAAAAAGAAAAATATAATTACTGTAATCCACTCTCTACAAGCATTATCTGCATGGTCCAACAGACAAAAAGCAGAAGAAGAAGAAGAATAAAAAGAAGAAGTAGAAGAAGAAGAAGAAAATTATAAGTAATGTCTTTACTCTTTATTTTCCTGGTCCAACATGAGCAACAGTCAGAATAATGGAAAGAAGACTCGATAATAACAATAATCCACGTGGTTTAGTCTGAAGACAATAGTTCCACCAGTAAAAATAAGCAAAAGACTGATTTGTAGACTTGAAAATGACATTGAATCAATTATTTCAGCCTGCAGATGCAAAGACTAACTACAATTGCGAGCAGAAAAATAAAAAGAAACGAATAATATTACCCTCTCCTCTCTCTCTCTCTCTCTCTCTCCTCCTCTCTCTCTCTCTCTCTCTCTCTCTCTCTCTCTCTCTCTCTCTCCTCCCCTCTCTCTCTCTCTCTCTCTCTCTCCCTCTCTCTCTCTCTCCCACACACACACACACACACACACACACACACACACACACACACACACACATACACACACACATACACACACACGCATGCACACGCGCGCGCAAGCACATTCGCTTGCACACTCAGATGTCCGACAGTAATAACGAGCTAAAGACCACAACAAATCACTTCAAAATTACAATAATTAATTCGTTCAGATAGGAATAAATTAACAAAAAGAATAGTTCTTGTTTTACTCCCCATCTGCATGGTTTAGTCTTCATCATAATCGCCTTGACCTTCAAATCCAGACCTTGCATGCAAAAAGGTTGTAAGACCACTATGACATCGGAAGGATAATTACAGGCATAAGGTCATTGGATTACATGAACTTTTTAACCTTTGGTATTTTTTTGGGCTAGTTTACTAGTACCTTTAGGCCGCTTTCACACAAAAAAATGGCACGTCGCACGCCACGTGGCACGCCAGTTGAAAACGAACATCCGGAAATATATGCAACCTTTCACACAGAAGTGGCGTGAAATGTCCCATGTGCCACGTGCGACGCAAGTCGCACGTGGCACATTGTATGTGTCACGCCACTTCTGTGTGAAAGGTTTCATATATTTCCGGATGTTCGTTTTCAACTGGTGTGCCAAGTGGCAAGCCACGTGCGAGGTTCCACTTTGTTGTGAAAGCGGCCTTACACGTATCAGTAAACCGGTATGCATGGTGTTTCTAAGTCTGGTCGGACAACTTTTTAAATACTGATATGCATTTTGTAGTTGTCAGTGTTATGTAACTAAGGAAATCAATGCTCTTAAAATGTTTATTTTGATTTTGCATTACTACATCTTTTTAAATATGAATATGTGTTAGTATAGCTGCCTGTGCATGAAAGTCTAATAAAATCAATACAATTGATATGTTTACTTGGATTTTACTGGAGCTACACATGTCTGAGTAACAATGCGTTTTTTTGTGTGGCTGTCTTTGTAATACTATTAATTTAATCGCTGCTATCGGAATGTTTAATACATATTTTGCTTCTTAACTCGCACAGATTGAATACACAAACTATTGTATGTATATTTATTCGCTATAGCACAGATTGAATAAACATATTATTTTATGTATGTTAAATCGCTATAACGAGGCTTGCGTTTTATGGGTCAGGTTTGCCTAACAGGTTAGAGCTGGGGGAAGACAATCTTCATCAAGTTTAGTGGTATATGTATTTTAACTAAGTAAGTTTATAGAAACTACGAGTTTTCCTGGTGACGTCACACGTATCAAGACAAGTGTTTATCAATTTTATTACGTTAGTAAACTTTTCAAGAGAAGACCGAAGTTTCTGCTTATGAAGACTCGTATGTTGAGACAACTTTCAACTGTTCATGTATCTTATTTCTGCCTAGTACTGAAGATTCTACTTTTTTCTTCTTAATGTTTTCTTGATGCCCGGGCCCGATGAGGGCAATTTTCTTTGTCCGTTATAGTGCCACGTGAAGAAAAAGTTGTGTATGAATATAAGCTACATATATCCACAGCTTTTTAAGAGGCTGTCTTGAATACCATACATACATACATACATACATATACCGTGGCTGTTTCCCCCTTAAATTGGGGGGTAGCCGACGTCAAGAAAGGAAAGTTTGGGGAGAAGTTATTCTCCCCTCTACTCCCCCTCTTCGTTGACGCCTCGCAGGAGGTTGATACAAGGGGGGGGGGATTCCCAGTCCCCCCGCCCCGTCCACTTTTAGTCGCCTTTTACGACACGCAGGGAATACAGTAAGGCTATTCTTTGATATTATGCCCGCCCCACAGGGCACAAATATAAAAGGCCCCATGTGCTCCTTATTATCGTCTCCAACCAACCGCTCAATGGCAAAGCCCCTGCTGGGCTAAGGATGATGGTGGGATGGCCAAGAGTGCGCCGCCGCGCCCTCGTGTGGGAAACCTCTAGGGTTTTGCGGGAGTAATCGGCCGCCGCTGCCTGTCTACTACAGCAGCAAGATTTTTGGCAGGCCTTTGGCCCTCCCGACTTCTAGGTCTGGCTTCAGGGAACGCGCCACCAACGAGATTTTGGCGGCACGAGCTCCCCAATACGCTCCCAAGCAGACTAGGGAGATGAATGACTAGATGACACTCGTCTTGGAGTGGCCACGGCACTTGGGAGTGCCATCGCCGCAATGTGCGTTCAACTACACTTAAGAATGAATATATATATATGTATATTTATTTCGCATTTCAAGGGTGTGTTTTATATGTCAAGGTCGCTGAACAGATTAAAGTTGATTGGGACGGTATTATTTATGTGGTTTTTTTTCTTTTATTTGCTTTCCAAAAAGAAATTTGTTTGGCATCTTTATTTCACATTCCAGATTTGGACATATTTGTCTGTCATGTTTTGTCAGTCTGTACAAAGTTCTTTTGTCTTCTATATCCCATCTTTGACATTTGGACAAATTGTCCGTCATATTTTGTCAATCTTTACAAAGTTCTCTTGTCAGCTGTGCCCATCTTCGGAACTAGGACAAATTTGTCAACCATGTTTTGTCAGGGTGTAAAACATATCTTTTGTCAGCTTTCCCCATCTTCGATACTTGGACGAATTTGTCAGCCATGTTTTGCCAGCGTTTACAAAATAATATTTTGTCAGCTTTGCCCCTTCTTCGACACTTGGACAAATTTGTCGGTCATGTTTTGACAGTGATCCACTGATAATTATATCTAGCAAGAGAGGTGCTACACAATTAACCTACAAAGACTCCATTGGCATCAAATCTTTTTCCTGGGTGCAGAGCTAGTAGTAAAAGCAATAGTATACGAAGTCCACAAAGAAAGCTTGAATTGTAGACTTCCAGAGTGTTGAAGGTATTAATAATTACTTTATCCAAAGGACACAAAAAGTTTAATAAGGTTAGAGATTCCCACTCCAACATTCCCGAGAATGAAATCTTATTCCGTTGCCTCTTTAGTAATGTCTTCCTCTGACGTCAGAATCCGGGTGCTTGTATTAACTGTTTATATCTGACATTTATGTCCTGTTGGTGTTGATAAGACTAAGTAATTATGCAATTGGATAGCTATTTGGTCTGTTTGTTTATTTACTTGTTTATTTACTTGTTTATTCTCTTGCTTTTTTTTATTCATTTATGTCGATTTCTTTTTCCAGAACAGTAATATGAATATCGTATGTGTGTAATGCTTAGTTATGTGTACTACATATAAACTTTCCCTACAGTATGTGCACATGTTTGGAAGGAAAGGGCATACGAAAGATGGGGGTTCCCAGTCCCCTCTCTCAGCCCTATTTAGTCGATTTTTTCTTTAAAGTTAAATAAAAAATCTTAACACTGAGGGTAGTGCTTCGCGCGTGTAAATGTTTCAATTAAAAATTCTTGTGAATGACCGTAAATTTTTTTTTCAATTATACTATTATTCGGCTTCTGAAATGCCAAAATTATTTTTCCATGTTAGGTTAGGTTTGGTTGCAAGAGGAAAAGCACATTAAGATTTTTTTTTTTACCGTTTTATGTGTCACCGTTTCACCCCACTCAATTAGGGGTAGTTGCAGGCAGGTTGGAAGCTATTAGGGGGAAAGGCTGGATGCCATTCCTAACCACTCGCTGTG
>JAXCGZ010020147.1:17500-21352 GCA_037179515.1 Halocaridina rubra
CCCCTTACTCTTCTAGCTTCGAGTGATGGCAAGTCTAATTCCCTCAGCCTCTCATCATAACCGAGATTGCGTATTTCTGGCACCAGTTTTGTGGCATGTCTTTGAACTTTTTCAAGCTTAGCTATGTGCTTTTTCAAGTGCGGATTCCAAAAGGGGGCTGCATATTCGAGTTTTGGCCTCACATAGGTTACATAAATATTTCTGAACATTTCCTTGTCCATGTGCCTGAAGGCTACCCTTACATTTGATAAGAATGCATATGCTGCCCTTACTACGCCATTTATATGTATTTCTGGAGACAAATCTGCCAATATGTTTACTCCTAGATCTCTCTCATTTTCTGTCTCCTGAAGTTGTACTCCAGCCACCGAGTAGTCAAGCTTGGGCCTTCTTGCACTTGTACCCATTCTCATTACCTTACATTTTGAGGTATTGAATTTCATTAGCCACTTTTCTGACCACTCATGCAGATTATTTAGATCCTCCTGAAGTTCTCTACCATTGTTCTCGTTTTTTACTTTCTTCACAATCTTTGCATCATCTGCAAACATATTCATGAATGAATTTACAGACTCTGGTAGGTCATTTACATATACAAGGAACAAAAGTGGCCCTAAAACTGAACCCTGTGGAACTCCACTACTAACTCTTCTCCATTCAGACACTGAGTGTCTTACTCTAACCCTCTGTTCCCTTCCTTCTAAGTAAGTTTTTATCCATTCCAAGACATTTCCACCTATTCTAGCCATTGATTGCAGCTTCCTAATAAGTCTCCCATGTGGAACAGTGTCAAACGCTTTCTGGAAGTCTAGGAATATGCAATCTGCCCAGCCCTCTCTTTCCTGTAAGATTTGGCTTACCTCATCATAAAATTCTAATAAGTTTGTTACTGTTGATCTTCCTTCTCTGAAGCCATGTTGCCTCATTGACAAAAAGTTGAAGGATTCCAAGTGAAGAGAGATATGTTTCCTTAGTAGTTTCTCCATAACTTTGCAAACTATGCTGGTCAAGGAAACTGGTCTATAGTTCAGAGCCGTATCCCTCCTTCCCTTTTTGAAGATAGGTATCACATTTGCTTGTTTCCAGCATCTTGGAATCTCCCCTGACTCCAATGACTCCTTAAATATGATACTTAGTGCCACTGATATTGTGTTTGCGCATTTTTTAAGCACATGAGGGGATATGTCATCAGGACCTGTAGCTTTATGAACATCTAAATCCATCAGCGCTTTGCATACCTCTGTGGCTGTAAGGTTGATGTTCTCTAATACCGGCCCTTGAGCTTCTATCACTGCAATCTGAGGGGGTGGGGTATTTTCTACTGTAAATACTGACTGAAACTCCTTGTTCAATTCTTTGCAGATCTCTTCGTCCGTCTCAGTGATGCTTCCATCCGCTCTCTTTAGCCTTAAAACCTGTTCTTTTACCTTCAGTTTTCCTCTGATAAAGCTGTGGAAAAGCTTGGGATTTTCTTTCGCCTTCCTGGTGATGTCCCTCTCATAATCTTTCTCTGCCTCTCTCCTTTTACTTAGGTAGTCATTTCTTGCTCTTTTGTAGGTTTGCCAGGCATTTATGTTTTTTCTCCTCCTATACCTTTTCCAGCATTTGTCTCTCCACTCCTTAGCTCTTTTACACCCATTATCGAACCATTTCTCTCTGGCATGAATTACACCTACTTTGGTGACAGGTATGCAGCAATCTACAATCTTCCCATATTTCTCACAAAAGATGTCATACATTTCTTGTACAGATTTATTGTAAAATAAGGTTCTCCAGTCAATAACTGCAAAAAGCTCATTCATTTTGATGTAATCTCCTTTCTGATAGTTCCTCCTCATGTCCTCAGTGCCTCTACTCTCAGGAAGAATGTCTTCAATGATATACTCCATCAACAACACACAGTGGTCACTCTTTCCAATTGGTGGTTCATACTCAATATTTTCAATATCCAACACATTATCTGTGAACACCAGATCAAGTAGTGATGGCTCATCCCCACCCCTGGCTCTTGTTGGTTCCATTACATGTTGGTGTAGGAAATTCCCTTGTACGCAATCTAGGAATCTTGCCCCAAAGGAGTCCTCACCACTGTGTGGGTCAAGATTTATCCAATCTATCTCTTTATGATTAAAGTCTCCCATAATCAAAATCCTACATTTTTTCTCCCGCGCCATGTTAACAACTGAGTTTATGACTTCAATCGTACCTATATGACTTTCCTCATAAATTTCAAGCCTATTTTGGTTCCTTGGTGGGTTGTATACAACAGTTATTATAATGCTCTCTGACCCAGTATTTATGCGAGCAACAAGAAATTCCCTGAACTCACTTTCTATAGCCAAGTTTATCTCTTCAACTTGAATCCTCTCACTTATGAGCAGTGCTATCCCTCCACCAGTCCTCTCAGATCTTTCGACCCTTAGTATTCTGAAGCCCTTAGGAAAAACTGTGACACTGTTTATGTCCTCACTCAACTTAGTCTCTGTAATTGCTACTATATCTGCCTTACTGTTGTGAATCCTATCTTTTAATTCTACTGCCTTACCAGCTAATCCATCAGCATTTGTGTATAACAATCTTAATGAGGCCCCATCCCCTGATCTTCTGTCATTATCTTCTTTATCTCCCCTTTGTCTGGAAGTATTCCGTAACGAAAATTTTTCTTCTCTTCTTCATTTCTTTCATCATTTAACCTTCTTGCCTCTTGCAACAAGTTTTTGATCTTTCCCATCTCTTCCTGTGTTCTGTATCGTCTAATGAACACTTCTTTGCATTCTTGAAGGTCTTTTAGACTTTTTTTTCTCAACAATATTTCCCTACATGTCTCCCCTCTCTCAAAGGTTACTTTTGTTGGTCTCGGCTTTCCTTCCCTCGAATATTTACCTAGTTGGTGTATGTTTACAATATCCTCAGGACCACATACTACTCCAAGCTTTCTTATCAGGTCTACAACCCTAGCTTTATTTTCTTCAAGTCTCCCCTGCCATGTTGGCTCCTGGGATTCACTTATGCCTGAGATTACCACTGTCTTCTCCTTATCAAGTGCCTGTCTGATGAGTGGGTTTGCCCTTTCCATCACAACGTCTTTCATTTTTTCGATTACTGTCTCTTTATAGTCAACTGTTTGTATGTTTTCCAGTGCCACCACCTTTACAGCCTCTTTTACTGCCACATTCCCCTTTAGTGCATCAGCAAAGGACGTTTTCATGGCATCATTTTCCATATTCAGCTCCTGGAACTCTTTTCTGAACTGTTCAATGTTTTCCTTAATCTGAACATTCCAAGCAGCAATCTCGTCTCTCTCAGAAGATAGCAGTGAACTAACATCTAATTCCTTTAGGTTGTCATTTAGCTGTTTGTTTTTATCTTCTTGATTAGAAATTCTAGATTCTAGTTGACTCTTTTCCCCTTCCAGCTTCTTTATTCTTTTTTCTAGTTCCTTTCTCTCCTGCCCTTGTGCTTTATTTGCTTCCTCCAAAGATCTTATTTGTTCTCTGAGTGTTTCATTCTCTTTCATTTCTCCATCCATATTCCGAATTTTATCATCAAGGCTTGTAACCATTTCCTCTAACTTCTTGATTCTCTGTTTAAGTCCTCTGATGACTACCCCTTCTCCCGCCCCATGGGTGGGAGAGGTTTGGGACAGAGATGGCTTCATTTTTATGTTCTCCCTCTCACAGAATATAGAAAGAAGACGAGAAAGAGGAAAAAAAAAAAAAAAAAAAAAAAGAAAAGAGAAAAACTTCTAATTTACCTTCACACAGAATTTTTATATCTCCATATAAGTGCTATTTAGTGACTCAGTTTGTCTCCTTTCTGGTAACACACATCTTAACTTAAAAACTTGACCAT
>JAXCGZ010020148.1:0-21335 GCA_037179515.1 Halocaridina rubra
GTTTAGTTACTGTCACCTCAATACATATATTGTATATACTTATACTTTTGGAGTTTTATTGGATAACCTCATTTGTACTCCACATTATTATGGTTGCTTATACTCAATAATCATGATAATAACAATGATTATAGTAAATCATTCGTCTCTTAGATATTTATGAAAAAGGGGAGGGAGTGGATATATGCAGTTTGCGAGGCAATGCGTGTGTTAGAAATATACCGATGTACACAGATTATTCAATCCTTTCATATGGAGGGTATTAAACAGGCAAAACCCCTAGGATAACTACGAGAATGGAATTATACCAGGCACACTCCCTTATGGATAAGAGAGAGAGAGAGAGAGAGAGAGAGAGAGAGAGAGAGAGAGAGAGAGAGAGAGAGAGAGAGAGAGAGAGAGAGAAATATCCTCTGAAAGTATTAAGTACCTTCAATACTACCTGGGCCCAATATTCTAATTCCCAAGTTGTCTTAATACCTCTCTCTCTCTCTCTCTCTCTCTCTCTCTCTCTCTCTCTCTCTCTCTCTCTCTCTCTCTCTCTCCTCTCTCTCTCTCTCTCTCTCTCTCTCGAGAGAGAGAGAGAGAGAGATTGATGTTGAAATGTTGTGCACGCGTCTGCCGGACTATTATCAATTGGGGATAGTTTCACGGGTGAATTGGCTTTCCCAACCTGGCCGCCCACCCCAATGGGCGGCTGTGGGTGGTTTTTAGTTCCTCATCTCTTTGCCCTCTCCCCCCTACAAGCTTCTTTTGTTTCTTTTTCTTTCTTACTTACGCTTTGCGCCATGTTTGATTTATCACATTTTAAAAAGCACATTTTTATTTTATCTTTTCTTATCTTTTCTGTTTTTTTCCCAACTTTAATTTTTTTCATTAATTCTCTAAGACCAAAATCTTCTTTGTTGTGCAATTATATATATATATATATATATATATATATATATATATATATATATATAAATTTTTTTTTTTGTCCTCGTCTTCTACAAATTTTTTTTCCTTTTTGTATGTTTGGACTGCCAAAAAATCTAATAAATTTTTTTTGCATATTTTGTAGTCTATTTTTACTTTTCTCTGTAAGTTTGTTTTACTCATTTTTTTTTAATTTTATTCTGATTTTCTTCAGTACGAGATATATTTTTCTTTCTCTTTTATATATATAATCTTTATTATTATTCCCTAGTCTCATTTACGTTTTATTTTTGATTAAGCTAATTTTGAATTGGCATTTTTTTTTTTCAGCTGAGATTTTGTTTTATTAGTTTGGTTGTGTTCAGAATATTATTTCTGTCAGTCGTTTTACCATATTTTATTTCATTTCATTTTGCTATTTTGTTTTTATATTTCTGTTTTACTTTTACCAGAGTACTTCTTTTTTTCCCCCATTGCCATGTCATCTTTTTGGTTTTTCCACTTTTCCATCCCTCAGTAATCTCATATGTATTAAGCCGCATTTTTTTTTTTTTTTTTTTTTTTTTGCTCCTCTGTGTCCTCTTTCACTAAACAAAAAAAAGCTCGCCCATTTCTTCCCCTCGAAGTCCTCTTTACGGACCTGCGTGTGTGTACGTGTGTCACAGCGTGGTGTGTCTCTAGGCCTACGAGCTAGATTTATTGATTAGTGGGTGCAAGTGTCCTTAATTACGAGCTGTATTGGCCCCAATTGGAAGACCTCGCGTATTCAAATTTCTTTTTCCACTCGGAATTCAACATTTCACTTTAATATTCAGTGGACATTCTCTCTCTCTCTCTCTCTCTCTCTCTCTCTCTCTCTCTCCTCTCTCTCTCTCTCTCACTCCTAAATTCAAATTTGTGGAAGAACCCGACTTCCTGTAGCCGAACAGAAAAAGAAAGTGCAAAAAAAATATGGATTCGATTCTTTTTTGATGATATCCTCACTGCAGTTCCATCGGATATGATTTTGTTTATTTTTATTTTTTTTATATAAATTATTATTATATGCTATATTCAATTTACAAATGACCTTAGAGGCATTTTCATGTCCGAGTTTCATCTTGCCCGTGATGCATGCATGCATGTATTTGAGTGTGTGTTTGTTACATACAGTAACTTATTCAGTTCTGTATCTCGTTTCTGCCCCCATGTAAGGAAATACGTCAATCTGAACTGTACGAGTGTATATACAAACTCTGCAATTAATGTGTTTTATTTATTTACCGACTTTTATTGCCTCAATCACTGACTGACACCTATAAGGTTCAGAGTTCGACTACCCAGTATGGTTCCCATAGCATTTCCGCACCAGATTTTTAGTGAGAATGCTGGAGAAAGTAGTGGCATTATTAGTGTGATTAGATTGTCTCTTTAAAACTCAGCGTGTTCAGTGAGTACACCATAATATCGTCTTCACAAGCTTGATCTTCCTGAAGGACAACAAGCATTCCCGTAAAAAATATTTTAAAAGGATCTCTCTCTCTCTCTCTCTCTCTCTCTCTCTCTCTCTCTCTCTCTCTCTCTCTCTCTCTCTCTCTCTCTCTCTCTCTCTCTCTCTCTCTCTCTCTCTCTCTCTCTCTCTCTCTCTCTCTCTCTCTCTCTCCCATAAGTCTCTTCCTTAGGCAGAGGGACCATCCTTTTAAAACTGCACACCAACAATCTTGACTACGACTACTTTCATCCCTACCGAATCCCTTTCGTAATCCTTGAGCTTTCCTTCGTCCCACCAATCCCCCAGTTACTCCTCCTCCTAATTCCCGTCGCCCTTCTCCCTTCCACACTTTGTTCCAGTGAAAATATCCTCTTTAAAAGAAATTCTGTTTCTTAGGAATTGTTTATTTTTCGTCTTAGATGGCCCACGTCAGGGCATGAGCACAGACAAGACCTAAAGCTGTAGAAAAACTTTTTTCTGGAGGGGCCTTGCGAAAGTAATTCCTTATTCCTCTGGAGGAAAATATTAGCATTTGGTCTAGACCTCCTCGCTCTGTTAATGGAAATTATTAGTATTCCTTTGAACAGTCCAAGGGATGAAGTATCGACCTCCATATCTATTGTAGTGAATAATAATAATATTAATAATAATAATAATAATAATAATAATAATAATAATAGGAAACAACTGCTTATGAAAGAAAGTATCAGTGATTTCAATAATTACATATTAAATGAAACTTAGTAATGAACGTAAAAAATAAAAGGAAAATGTAATAATGATAGGCATAATAGTAGTAGCAACACCCGTGTGTGTGTGTGTGTGTATTACATTATGAGAAATGTAAACAAACGCAAATCTAATGAGAACGACAAATGCAAAGAAATATGGTTATGGATATAGTGAATTAATAAAAGATGTAAAAATATATGTAAATGAAACATGTAATGTTTTACAATATAATAGTTATATTAAATAATCTTAGGAAAATAATTTTTGGAGGGGCATATTCTAACCATTCTATTCTACTGTTGAAGAGCACATATTCTCTCTCTCTCTCTCTCTCTCTCTCTCTCTCTCTCCTCCTCTCTCTCTCTCTCTCCTCTCTCTCTCTCTCTCTCTCCTCTCTCTCTCTCTCTCTCTCTCTCTCGCGCGCGCGCGCGCGCGCACACACACACCACACACACACACACACACACACACACACACACACACACACACACACACACACACACACACACACACACACACACACACACACACACACACACACACACACACACACACACACACACACACACACACACATCCATAGTTTTAAGGACAGGTATGATAAGTATCACTAAGTCTAAAAATGGAACCGATCAGGAGACGGGAAGATACGAGCTTTGGGCTCTTTCCCGTAAACACAATTAGGTAATCACAATTAGGTAATCACACACACACACACACACACACACACACACATAATATATATATATATATATATATATATATATATATATATAGATGGATAGATAGATAGATAGATAGATAGATAGATAGTCCTCCCCTAATAAATCAATAGAGTACTCCGTCCCTCCCCCTCCTCCTAGAAAATAAAATATTGGCTAGTGATGCATCGGGGACCGACATCTTTGTCTAATCGCCTTAGTGTACCGCTTGGTTGTTGGTGAAGGGGGGGGAACGGTATTCTTTTATTGTCGCTTTTTTTTTTTCCCCCAGCGCAATTTTTCTCACGCGTCTTTTTTCCACTTATTAATTCCGGTGCCCCTTCCTCCTCCTCCCCCTCCCTCGCCTACTCCGCGCCACCTATTCATCAGGCTCTTTTTCACGCTGCCCTTCTCGCCTCTTCTCTCTTCTTCCTCCTCCTCCTCCCCTTCCTTCCTTCCTCTTCTTCCTTTAGCCCATATATTAACTTCTTCAATTTCCCTACTGAGCTATATTTCCTCGTCCAGTCTTTCCACAGGGTTAAGGTAGAGGAGTTTTTTCCCTCCCCTTTCATCTTCTTCCCCTCCCAAAAATTCCGTATGTCTTGTTTGTAGAAAACTACAGGACACGAATTACTGTCCCCTTTGTATATGTATTATAGATGTACTGTAGTGAGGTACCTCTGTATAGTGTGGTGTTTCTTTTACCTGCTGAGTTGACATTAATGACTTACTTAACTGGGGTTCTTGTGCACCTGTAATCCTAAATCTCTTCTTGCATTCTTATCCGTGCACATACATATAAGATTATCACTTTTCCTGCTGATGTGCCTGGGACTTCCACAAGAGGTCCCTTGGTTTCCTAGTGGTTGCTGAATATCCTGTTTTACCATTTAACATCTAAAGTTGACCCTATCCCCTTTGGAAGACTACAGACTTTAAACATTTCATGTTGTATCCACTTCATCTTTTGAGTGATCAGGGGCTGCCATGCGAAGTCTTTACACAATACCCATCTCTTTGGATTTTGGACTGAAGCTTGTTGGGCTTTTGGGCTTTTGGGCGTTTGTGTGTCAGTTTTTATTTGTTTTGCGTGAGGAGGTGTCACGTGGAGTTGAAAGAGACAGGTCGTCTTCGAGAGGGCTTCCCCACACCCTCCTTTCACGTTCTTTCATTTGTTATCCTTGTCCCTCCCTCTTCCCCATTCCTCTTCCCATTTTCTTCTATTTCCTTGCCTGCATTTCATCTCATTCGTCTCATCCTCTTAAGGTTCACCTTTCCTTACCCTTTTGGTGCGTATGTTTTTGCATTTATTTTTATATTTTATGAAGTTCTGCTTATTTCATAATTTTTCTAACCTTGTATAGAGGTATAGCGTTAGTTTCTGACTTTTTTTTAACTATGTTCTGTTATCTATTTTGTAATACCAGCAATAACAACGGGGGGAAATTGCAGTTTTAAAGTATATTTTAATTCAGAAAACGCCAATAAATGCTTCAAAGTAGTTTAAAATACAGGATATTATGTTTCTTTCTTAGAGAGAGAGAGAGAGAGAGAGAGAGAGAGAGGAGAGAGAGAGAGAGAGAGAGAGAGAGAGAGAGAGAGAGAGAGAGAGAGAGAGAGAGCATAAATGAAAAAAAACAAATGTCGTACAGTGCTCGTCTTAGCATCTGCCTTTTGTACGTGTGGTAGGTAGCCTTTGGCCCTTTTGTATTTCTGAGGTCTCCTGCCGAGAGCCATTTACAGGCGTAAAGGCGGCAAAAAGCTTTAGTACTTACTCCATTTCTTGTAGGGCCATTTTCCTTTACTTCCGGGCCCCTCAGGATACTTTGTCCTATTGTATGTACGTGTATGTACGTGAGTATGACACTCCCACTTCCCGCATCTTAACAAAGCATCTATCTCACTCTTCCATATATATACCACCTAATAGTCTATGGCTGAATCTCCCTCTTTTGGTGGGTTTTTACTTTTACGTCTCTCTTCCCACCAACGAAAGAATGTTTTTTTTTCTTTTACTTCTGCTTCACACTCCACTGACTCTTACCCCTTAGTAGGCCGTACGCGTCACCTTAAGTCTTTTTCTAGCTATTTCCCCCCCCCCCTTGTTCTTAGAGTCTTTTTCTGTTGATTTTTCATTCACTGCTTCAAGTCTTCTTCTGTTGATTTTCCTTTTTGTATTTCTTGCTTTTTTCTATGATTATTTTTTTTTTTTAGTATTTTCTGTGTTTATAATCGTTTTATGCAAATTTATCTTCCACGTGTTTATTGACTTAGGCCCGATTTCTTAAACAGTGTAAACCTAGGATACCATATTGTTAGTTAGCTAGACAGTGAAGTAGATCGCCTACTACAGTGGCACCATTTTTTTTTTCCACTTAGCTCTTGGAGTCTTTTGTTTCCTTATATCGTTACTGTTTCTTCATTAGTTTTTTTCTCTTCGTATTTATTCTAGTTTTTTCCTGCGAATTTTTCCTTATTCTTTTCTTCCCCTTCTCTCATAAGCTGTTTTCCTATGATTTTTTCCAAAAAAAAATTTTGTCGTATTCCTGCCTTAAGTTATATCTCAAGTGGATATGTGTATCTTAGTTTTTTCTTTTTTTTTCTTCTCACTGTACTTGGAGCGTGTAACTTTTCCGTAAATTTCTCCTTCATAGTAAATAAGAATATATATCCTGTTCGTCTCTCTCTCTCTCTCTCTCTCTCTCTCTCTCTCTCTCTCTCTCTCTCTCTCTCTCTCTCTCTCTCTCTCTCTCTCTCTCTCTCTCTCTCTCTCTCTCTCTCTCTCTCTCTCTCTCTCTCTCTCTCTCTCTCTCTCTATCTATCTATCTATCTATCTATCTCTATATCTATCTGTGTCTGTCTGTTTATCATTATATATCTATCTACCTATCTATCTATGTGTGTATTTATCTTTCTATTTGTCTGTCTGTCTGTCTATCTATCTATCTATCTATCTATCTCATTTTTGAGCATTATATCTATGATTGTCTGTATCATTATATTCTTGCTTATTTCTTTTCCCATATATATATATATATATATATATATATATATATATATATATATATATATATATATATATATATATATATATATTTATTTATTTATTTATTTATTTATTTATTATTTATTTATTTATTTATTTATTTATTTATTTATTTATTTATTTATTTATTTATTTATTTATTTGTTTGTTTGTTTGTTTGTTTGTTTGTTTGTTTGTTTGTTTGTTTGTTTGTTTGTTTGTTTGTTTTTTGGTTGTGTTTATTTATTTATATATTTATTTATTTATTTATTGAGAGAGAGAGAGAGAGAGAGAGAGAGAGAGAGAGAGAGAGAGAGAGAGAGAGAGAGATCCCCTTTCATGTATTCTTTTGTGTCCCAAGTTTTTCATTGTTGTTCGGAAAACTTCCTTCAGATTTACACTTGAAAATGCAAACTGACTGTCCTTCTTTTTTTTTTTTTTATCAATCTTTTTCCTTCTTTCTTTTGAATCCTCGAGGGACATCGCACCATTCTAACTTTGGAAGGTTTTGGATCCTTCCCTAAGTATTCCATAAGTCTGTTTTAGACTACCAATCTTTTCTTTGGAGCTGCTGCTGCTGCCTCTACTGACGGTAGCTTTATTTTCTAAGTTCTCCCTCTCCTACTTCTCTTCCCGTACGTTTATCTTTTCTTTCATTTTGCACCTTTGCCTCTGTTTTTACTTTCTTTTCTTTTGCATATTCCCTCTTGCTTTAAATAGTCCCTTTTCTGCTGCTGTAGCCTTTATTTCCCCAAATTTATCTACATTCCTACTTCATTTCCGTTTTTTGTTTTTGTTTGTTTGTTTTTTTACGTTTGGTCTCGTTCCACGCCTTCTGTTTTTTTTTTTCACTCTTCTGTTTATGCCTCTGGGGAAAACTATTGCCAAAATAGTTGTCATGCCTGAAATTAATAAAGAGGCATTTTTTTTTCCTCTCATCCGAGAACATTTTTTGGGCTCATAGTTGCAGTTACAGACGTAAACGTAACTATGGAATCCTTGGAGGATCAGCATTCGTATTAAAAACATCCTTCCTCTTGTTTAATACACTTATATGTCAGAAAATGTTACTCAACTTAAATTAGAATTACTTTTCAGTACGCTCTTGGATCTGAAGAAAAATTTATATAGTCATTGACTGGAAAGTAGAATTTTGTCCCTAAAATATCCACAAATAACACCAAAGACTTTGCCCACGAAAATCACATAATTTACAAAAATATTTAGCTTTTTTAATAATTCTTTAGTTTCCCCTTCAAATAGTCACATTTTGAAGACGAAAGTCATATATATTTTGTAATTATTACTGAAATTTCAGCTCATTAGAGAGAGGTTTCTCTTAATGTGAAATATATGGCTAGCTAAAACTGATAATGAAATCTGAAAGCTTCAACAATATATTCTATCAATTTTTCTTCTTCTAGTATAGGAGTTATGCAATATCTCATTATCTTATCATATTCCTCATAAAAGAAGTCATACATCTCCTTTGCAAATTTGTTGATGAATATGATTCCCAGTCAATACTTTCTAAATGATTGTTAACTGTCTTGTAATCTCATTTGGGATAGTTTTTACTCAGTTCCATTGGAGTCCCCTTATTCTCTGGTAAAACATCTTTAAGGATATACTCGATTCACAGCACTCAGTTGTGACTTTATTCAATCCTTGGTTCAAAATAAGCTTTTCCAAAATTCAAACGTTATCTGTGAATACTAGATCGAATAGTGATAGTTCATCTCCTCCAGTGGCCCGTTTTGGTTCCAATACATAATGGTGGTAAAAGTTTTTTTTTATCCAGTCTAAAAATTTGCCCCACAATTAACCTTTGTTCTGTAGTTCAAGATTATTCCAGTCTGTTTCACTATGAGTGAAAACCCCATAGCCCGCACTTTTTCTCATGTGCGATGTTTACCCATTAGATTTACCACTTATAGTATACCCATATTACTTTTGTCAGACACATTGATTCCTTTATGGTTGGGTCATATACTGGAGTATTATAATGCTCTCTGAACCTATTTAATGTGAGTGACTATATACTCCTTGAATCACTTCCTGTAGCAATATTTATTTCTTTAACCCGGAGCCTTTCAGTTACGAGCAATTCTATCCTTCCACTAATCCTCTCAGTTCTCATTATGTTATATCTCTTAGAAAAAAACTGTAACTGTCTATTTCTTCACTTAATTTGGTCTGTAAATGGTATTATATTTGTCTTGGCATGTATCCTGTCCTTTAACTCTACTCTTCTTACCAGCTACTTTATCAGTATTTGTGTACATTCTAATTAATGAGGATTATTTCCCTTGGTTTTCTAAAAGCAAAAAAAAATTTTCTCTTCTTTATTGCCCTTCTCATGTAATATTAGAGCTTTCTAAAACCTTTTATATATATATATATATATATATATATATATATATATATATATATATATATATATATATATATATATATATATATATATATATATATATATATATTTCTTCAAGTCGTGTCTCAAAGTTTGAATGGGCCCCGTCCCATTCGAACTTCTTTCCCTACTCATCCCTTTCCCTCTTCACCATTTTTTAAAAAAAATCGTTATTACCATATATGAGATGAGGGGTGGTAACTTTTTGTATTCCCTTAAATTGGTGTTTACCGTATCCGTTCAGCAGCTGTTATTTGGCTTGCTAGTTCCCAAACTCTGTGTGTGTGTTTTTATCTGACTTGAAACAGCTCTCACTTGGAGCCTTATTGAAAACTGGATAACGGCTCTAAGCTAACATTGATTTGTTTTTATAGAAAAAAAATATATAAGCATAAATAAACTTATTTACAAAGTAGGTTATGCACTCCTAATTAGAAATTTTGAAATTAAAGTTTTTACAACCAATTCCTTGAGCATACCTACGTTTCCTTGAACACAGCACGACTCCAGCAGTTTAGGTATTCAGGGCGCACTTATCTCCGTCTCCCCTCATTCTTGTTATACAGCGAGGAATTAAAATGTACAACATGAGGAAGGAATGAACATTCCCTCTTTCCTCTTGTCATCTTGATGAGTACATACATCATAGCTCATGGGGATTGTAACATAAAGAATGAGTTCGATATATAACTTGGTTATGGTCGAAGAACTAGACTGATAAGTGGACATAGGCAAATATATGTATAGATAGATAGGTGGATAATTAGATAATCTGATAGACAGATAGATTGTTGTTGACATATAAGGGGACTTATATGAGCGAGACATAGCTCTGCAAAATCATTTCTGATAATTACTTGCAACTACACACACACACACACACACACACACACACACACACACACACACACACACACACACACACACACACACACACACACACACACACACACACACACACACACACACACACACACACACACACACACACACACACACACACACACACACACACACACACACACACACACACACACACACACACACACACACACACACACACACACACACACACACACACACACACACACACACACACACACACACACACACACACACACACACACACACACACACACACACACACACACACACACACACACACACACACACACACACACACACACACACACACACACACACACACACACACACACACACACACACACACACACACACACACACACACACACACACACACACACACACACACACACACACACACACACACACACACACACACACACACACACACACACACACACACACACACACACACACACACACACACACACACACACACACACACACACACACACACACACACACACACACACACACACACACACACACACACACACACACACACACACACACACACACACACACACACACACACACACACACACACACACACACACACACACACACACACACACACACATATATATATTAGACGATACAGAACACAGGAAGAGATGGGAAAGATCAAAAACTTGTTGCAAGAGTCAAGAAGGTTAAATGATGAAAGAAATGAAGAAGAGAAGAAAAATTTTCGTTACAGAATACTTCCAGACAAAGGGGAGATAAAGAAGATAATGACAGAAGATCAGGGGATGGGGCCTCATTAAGATTGTTATACACAAATGCTGATGGATTAGCTGGTAAGGCAGTAGAATTAAAAGATAGGATTCACAACAGTAAGGCAGATATAGTAGCAATTACAGAGACTAAGTTGAGTGAGGACATAAACAGTGTCACAGTTTTTCCTAAGGGCTTCAGAATACTAAGGGTCGAAAGATCTGAGAGGACTGGTGGAGGGATAGCACTGCTCATAAGTGAGAGGATTCAAGTTGAAGAAATAAACTTGGCTATAGAAAGTGAGTTCAGGGAATTTCTTGTTGCTCGCATAAATACTGGGTCAGAGAGCATTATAATAACTGTTGTATACAACCCACCAAGGAACCAAAATAGGCTTGAAATTTATGAGGAAAGTCATATAGGTACGATTGAAGTCATAAACTCAGTTGTTAACATGGCGCGGGAGAAAAAATGTGGGATTTTGATTATGGGAGACTTTAATCATAAAGAGATAGATTGGATAAATCTTGACCCACACAGTGGTGAGGACTCATTTGGGGCAAGATTCCTAGATTGCGTACAAGGGAATTTCCTACACCAACATGTAATGGAACCAACAAGAGCCAGGGGTGGGGATGAGCCATCACTACTTGATCTGGTGTTCACAGATAATGTGTTGGATATTGAAAATATTGAGTATGAACCACCAATTGGAAAGAGTGACCACTGTGTGTTGTTGATGGAGTATATCATTGAAGACATTCTTCCTGAGAGTAGAGGCACTGAGGACATGAGGAGGAACTATCAGAAAGGAGATTACATCAAAATGAATGAGCTTTTTGCAGTTATTGACTGGAGAACCTTATTTTACAACAAATCTGTACAAGAAATGTATGACATCTTTTGTGAGAAATATGGGAAGATAGTAGATTGCTGCATACCTGTCACCAAAGTAGGTGTAATTCATGCCAGAGAGAAATGGTTCGATAATGGGTGTAAAAGAGCTAAGGAGTGGAGAGACAAATGCTGGAAAAGGTATAGGAGGAGAAAAAACATAAATGCCTGGCAAACCTACAAAAGAGCAAGAAATGACTACCTAAGTAAAAGGAGAGAGGCAGAGAGAGATTATGAGAGGGACATCACCAGGAAGGCTAAAGAAAATCCCAAGCTTTTCCACAGCTTTATCAGAGGAAAACTGAAGGTAAAAGAACAGGTTTTAAGGCTAAAGAGAGCGGATGGAAGCATCACTGAGACGGACGAAGAGATCTGCAAAGAATTGAACAAGGAGTTTCAGTCAGTATTTACAGTAGAAAATACCCCACCCCCTCAGATTGCAGTGATAGAAGCTCAAGGGCCGGTATTAGAGAACATCAACCTTACAGCCACAGAGGTATGCAAAGCGCTGATGGATTTAGATGTTCATAAAGCTACAGGTCCTGATGACATATCCCCTCATGTGCTTAAAAAATGCGCAAACACAATATCAGTGGCACTAAGTATCATATTTAAGGAGTCACTGGAGTCGGGGGAGATTCCAAGATGCTGGAAACAAGCAAATGTGATACCTATCTTCAAAAAGGGAAGGAGGGATACGGCTCTGAACTATAGACCAGTTTCCTTGACCAGCATAGTTTGCAAACTTATGGAGAAACTACTAAGGAAACATATCTCTCTTCACTTGGAATCCTTCAACTTTTTGTCAGTGAGGCAACATGGCTTCAGAGAAGGAAGATCAACAGTAACAAACTTATTAGAATTTTATGATGAGGTAAGCCAAATCTTACAGGAAAGAGAGGGCTGGGCAGATTGCATATTCCTAGACTTCCAGAAAGCGTTTGACACTGTTCCACATGGGAGACTTATTAGGAAGCTGCAATCAATGGCTAGAATAGGTGGAAATGTCTTGGAATGGATAAAAACTTACTTAGAAGGAAGGGAACAGAGGGTTAGAGTAAGACACTCAGTGTCTGAATGGAGAAGAGTTAGTAGTGGAGTTCCACAGGGTTCAGTTTTAGGGCCACTTTTGTTCCTTGTATATGTAAATGACCTACCAGAGTCTGTAAATTCATTCATGAATATGTTTGCAGATGATGCAAAGATTGTGAAGAAAGTAAAAAACGAGAACAATGGTAGAGAACTTCAGGAGGATCTAAATAATCTGCATGAGTGGTCAGAAAAGTGGCTAATGAAATTCAATACCTCAAAATGTAAGGTAATGAGAATGGGTACAAGTGCAAGAAGGCCCAAGCTTGACTACTCGGTGGCTGGAGTACAACTTCAAGAGACAGAAAATGAGAGAGATCTAGGAGTAAACATACTGGCAGATTTGTCTCCAGAAATACATATAAATGGCGTAGTAAGGGCAGCATATGCATTCTTATCAAATGTAAGGGTAGCCTTCAGGCACATGGACAAGGAAATGTTCAGAAATATTTATGTAACCTATGTGAGGCCAAAACTCGAATATGCAGCCCCCTTTTGGAATCCGCACTTGAAAAAGCACATAGCTAAGCTTGAAAAAGTTCAAAGACATGCCACGAAACTGGTGCCAGAAATACGCAATCTCGGTTATGATGAGAGGCTGAGGGAATTAGACTTGCCATCACTCGAAGCTAGAAGAGTAAGGGGGGATATGGTGACAGTCTTTAAATTCCTTCATGGTTATGATAGAGTGGATAGGGATCGATATTTCGATATGGCTGGCTCTAGAACTAGAGGTCATAGTTTGAAGCTTGGTAAGAAAACTTGTTTGCAGGATGTAAGGAAATACTTTTTCAGTGTAAGAGTAGTTGATAATTGGAATTGGCTAAGCGAGGAGGTAGTTAATGCTATCTCAATCCATAGTTTTAAGGACAGGTATGATAAGTATCACTAAGTCTAAAAATCGAACCGATCAGGAGACGGGAAGTGTCGTATGACTTCTGTCATGCTGAAGCCAGCCCGCCATGCTGAAGCCAGCCCGCCATGCTGAAGCCAGAATCTGAAACTTGTAACAGCTCTTGAGGAGTAAGGGTTAGTCGAGGCCACGGATATTCTATTACATGCCCTCACTTTTATTGAGTTTTTGTGCCGCCCATGTGTCCCCTTGGGACCACCAAGAGTTGTGGCTAGGCACCTGGAACTAACCGCAGGCGCCATGCACCCCCCCCAAGAGGCCTACAGGATAAGGGACCCTCGGTCCTCGAAAACACCGCAAGTCGTGAAGAGAAACATGTGAGGCTAGGGTGAAATAGAATACTCTCCCCACTTGTGTTCTGCGGTGCGGCCGGTGTTTGTAGAGGGCGTCAAGGAGATATGTGACCGGACCCCTGAGGCTTGGCATCCGACATGGAGTACCTGAGGGTGGGAAAGGCCGAGAGTTAGCCCTTTCCTAAATCGCACGAAACATGAACTTGTGTTTCGTACGCAGGAACCTGCCCAGGAGAAATGCCCAATAACTCCCCCCCCCGGAAGTAGGTGGGATTCCACTTTGAACCTGGCGCTGATTTGCTGGACTAGATCTGACTGATTTCATTGGAGAATTGGATGTTAAGCCACGCCCTGCTCCTGGGGGTATTTAAAGAGCCACCCAGGGCAGAGACACTTAGTTAGCAGTTTGCCAGGGGCACGAATAGATCCTAGTTTGTGAAGTCATAGGGTGGGGGCCATTGGGCCATTGGGCCATTGGGCCATTGGGCCATTTGAGGCACAGGGGCATTGAGGCGTCGGATGTGTTGTACTCTAGAATAAATATAAGTAAAGGATTCACTGCGTGTCCATTCTTACCTTGTACCCATCAGGTACAAACGTTCATTGCCTTGTAACCACGCTACCATAATTATAAACATATCTACGTAGGAGGAAAAGCCCTACGGCAGTGGTGTCATTAGAAGGGGATAATCATAAAAGCCCTACGTCAGTGGCGGCATACTGTGGAAGAGCCATAACCCCCACGTCAGTGATGACCAGCGGTGAGATCGCCCAGTCATCTTACAAAGTGTGAGTTCAAGTGGAAGTCCAAAACTCATACGTCAGAAGATACGAGCTTTGGGCTCTTTCCCGTAAACACAATTAGGTAATCACAATTAGGTAATCACACACACACACACACACACACACACAAAATATTAAATGTTTGCCACCCTTTTAGGTGAGAGTTGGTCTTGTTGCAATCATCTTTGTAATTGTTCTTTAATCCTAGCACAGCTTTAGGACCTCTGGAACAAAAATCTTAGAAAACTTGATAATAGATCGTCAATTTTTTGCCACATCTTTATGACTGTGAACATAATCCTCAGGAGAGATAGAGAGAGTGAGGGAGAGAGAGATTATTTTTGTTATAAGTGTGACACCGGGACAGGCAAAAAAAAAAAAAAACTTCTCATTAATAAAGGCTTGGACACGAGAAACCATTAAGACGAAGGAAAAGTAAAAGTTTATGGACAAGGCAGAGATGAGGTAATGATACACAAAGAAAAAGGACAGACTGAAAAAATAGTCAAAGTACTGAGGGCCTAGAGATAAGGAGGATTAGGCCCTGAGATGACGATAGATCCGCGTTTTGAAGGAATATAGGTCATATGAATTTGGAAGACGGAAGTAGGAAGAGAGTTCCATAGTCTCGAGGTAGATGGAAAGAAGTTGTCACTGCAAAGCCAATCTGCGAGCTACAAATCTTCTCACAGTACCTGTGAGACAAGGCCGCTCGGCGAATGTTACGTGGCCTCAGCAGTGGGGGAAGGATGCAACTCGCCAACTCATCAGAGCAGCGATGGAAGTAGTAGTGAGAGAAAGGAGAGAGTGATGATACCTTACGGTGAAGAGAGAGAGAATCCAAATTAAAAGTGAGAAGGATCATAAATGAGTCTGACTGCCTTAGATGCAACCCTATCAAAGAGATAAGTATAAGAAAAAGCACCTCAGATGTGTGAGCAGTATTCTAAGCAGGGGCAGATAAGACCTATATAGATTTTAAGTAACTGTAAAGAGGAAACGTAATGACGAAAACAAAACAGAACCCCCAATTTTTTATGTAGATATAGTAATTTGGACTATGATTTCTCAAAGACAAGTTGTTATTTTTTTTATGACTGTGACACCAGGACGGACCAAAAGAAATAAATCTACCCTTGTCGGGCCTGGGCATGAAGGAAATATAGTGAGAAACAGAGATGGGAAGTCTTGTGACTTGTCAGTTGTGAAGGGATAATAAGACATGTGTAACAAATATCGAAGAATATAGAAGCTATATGGATTCCTAATATGTTGATAGAAATAAGAGGATAAATTTCGTTAGTTTCGAAGATAATAGTGCTATCAGGAGGAGAAGAAGATAAAGAGATAACCAGAAACTGTCTTGGAGACATTAAATTTAACTAAATTTTGGGTACCCCCACTCAGATACCATCTGCAAATCTGAATTGAGAGTAGAAGAAAGAGTGACACGAGACTGATTACGAGTAGCAGATGAAGGTTGCGAAGAAAAGGCAAAGGAAAAGTGGAGGGTAGAATCGTCGGCAAAGGCGCAAAGAAGAGAGGAAGATGGGGATATTAGAAGATTCTTGATGATGAGAGGGAACAGAGTAGGTGAAAGAATAGAGGCCTGTGGAACTTCACTGGTAACAGGGAATGGACTAGTTGTTTCACCGTCAACAACTACAGATATAAAACAGTCAGAGAGAAAACTGGCAAACAGAGAAAAGGGATAAACTCATTTGCAGGGAGTTTGGTCAACAGAGCCTTGTGCCAGACTGTGTCAAATGCCTTAGAGATATCAAGAGCGACGATAAAGGATTCCCCATAGCTCCTCAGAGAAGATGACCATACATGAGTAAGATAATACAGGAGGTCACCAGTGGGTCATGCCTTGCCAAAGCCGTACTGGTGATCGGATAGAAGTGAGTTAGATTCAAAGCGTTTCAAGAAGTGAACATTGAGCAAAGTTTCAAAAACTTTAGCGATAGAAGAGGTTAGGGCAATAGTTCGGTAGTTTGAAGGAATAGAGCAGTCACCCTTCTTAGGAACAGGTTGCATTAGAGCATGCTTCCAAGATTAAGGTTAGATACTGGTTGACTGAATGATGCGAAAAAGACGGCAAAGCACGGGAGCCAGTTCACCTTCAACTCCTTAAGGAACCATGCAGTGATACCATCGGGACCAGATGCCTTGTTTGTCTTTAGCTAGCGAAGAACCTTATGAACTTTGCATGAAGAAAGGATTAGGGAGGGCATAGGGTTAGAGAGGGTTAAAGATTGAGGGACAGGGGCACTGGAATTGTTTACGGAAGAGTTGGCAGAAAAATAAGAGCCAAAGAGAGTGGCTTTGTCAGTGAGAGAGCAAGTTATGGAACCATCAGAACGAATGAGAGGGGGAAAGCTTGAGTTACAGAAGTTTTTGGAGAGGTTTTTGGCTAAGGACCAGAAGCATTTGTCAGTGGGAGAGGAGTTAAGGTCAACAACTTTCCTTTTTATAAAGGAAGAATTAGAACTTCGAATCTGAGCAGTACAGCGATTCCTAGCTACAATAAAAGCAGAGCGAGTTAAATCAGAAGGAGAAGCTTGGTACGACTGGTGTGCCCGATACCTGACTTGAATAGCCATGGAGCAGGTACGGTGAAACCAAGGTGTAGGAGGAGAAAGAGTTTTCATAGAAGAAGGGATGTATACCTCCAGTCCCGAGATTATGATCTCGGCAACTTTTAGGGCTACCTGATGAGGGTTGCGGAACCGAAAGCAGTAGTCATCCCATGGGAAGTCAAAGAGGAAGTTACGCAAGTTTTCACGTCGGGTACACTCAAAGTGCCAATGGTGGTGCTGAGTTGGAGGGATTGGTGGAGGGGGAACGAAAATGGAAGAGATTGAGATCACAGAGTGGTCAAATTTACCAAGAGGGGAAAGCACACACTAGAGTAGTTTGAAGGGTTAGAAGTAAGAAATAGGTCAACAGTGTTGGCTGCACGTTCGTGTCGATCGGGAACACGAGCTGGATGTTTGATAATTTGCTCCAGATCATGAGTAATAGAAAAAGCAAGGACCTCACTTCCTCCCACATCAGTGTGAGAAGAATTAAGCAACTCACTGTACTGTACATTGAAGTCTCCAATATAGAGAACTTTAGCATGTGGGTGAGAAGATAGCAAGGACTCATGACAAGATGACATTTATTTAAAGAAAGACACAAAGTCAGTAGACTTTGGAGATCAGTAGCAGAAGCAAAGGAATATAGTGGTAGTGGAGAGATAACTTTGTAGCCAGAGAACATCAAACTCAGGAGATTCAAGGTCCATGAGCCTTGCAATTGGAGTGTTAGTGTTGCAGTAGACACAAACCCCACCTTTGGAATGAAACGGTAATACAGGTTATAGTTAGAGAACAGCTGGGGTTCAAAGAGGAGGAGCAGGTTAGGGAGGGAAGTGCCCAAGTGCTGTTCCATAGTCGAAAAATTAGAATTCAGGCCACTAATGTTAGAATAGTAAAGAGTGAAAGAAGCAGATCTACCAGGAGGTGCAAGGTTAAGTGCAGAACCATTACTACTATCAGGCGTGTCTGCTATCGATACAACACCATCTTTTAAGGTATGATTCTTAATATTTTCTGACCTGCGGATTGACAATACTGACTGGGTTTGCATTTAATTATGCAAATTATTTTTGTGCTCCTTGTATAAACACATATAACTTTCTTTTTAATACGTGTCTGCGTATACATGTACACATCTTATATATCAAGCTTATTTCATAAACAAAATACTAATAATCTTGAAAAATTTTAGGGCTTATAGTACGATTCTCACGAAGATCTGTTTGTAGTTTGGAGAAGGAAATAGCTTTTGCTGAATCATTTTTTTTTTTTTTGCTAGCTTTAAAGAATTTGTTCTCTTGATTAGAATGATTCTTGCTACGAAAATTCCTTGCTTTATGTACCAAAAAGCATTGTCATTTCGTATGTATCGATTGCAAGTCAAGGTGACGTCTCTTTTACCGTGGATATTAGGACATAGGGTACAGCTTTTTATATCTTTTTATCCCTGAGATCCTTTGGCGGACTCCTGACTGCCTGAGTTGTAAATTAGATTGGACTCTCGTTTCTAACGTCAAAAAACGCGGATTTTGGATGCGAAATTACTCTCGACAAGCTCTGGTTAGTGATGGTATGGGAGTCTTCAGTAAATAAAAAAATATGACAGTGATAGTAAAGAAATATAGATTATGACTTGCGGCTCGCGTTTCTGCTAGTACGTAACGAGTCTCGTCGTTTCGTAGCTTCTAGGAAACGTTTCTTCTCAGAAACGTTTCTTAGAAAGAGAGTTATCCTCCCTTTACTCTTCTGCTGTGGGAGTTGTTCAAGATGATCCATAAATAGCAACATTGTCTTCCACCTCATTCACTCCTTTTCCAGTTTCAAGCACTTTTCTGCTGCTTGACTTTTTATTTATTCTTTTAGGTCTCCCATTTGCACTTGGCCTGTGTTTCAGTTATTTCCTCTATATGCGGTCTTCTTTCTTTAGCAACTTTGATTTTATGGCTCTGTTTTTGCTCTATTTCTAGACGGTGGGTACTGAAGGCGAGAGGGAGAATAGTTTGTGAGGAAACCAACGTTTTGGAAAGGGAGAAGTAAGCAAAGCAGGGCTCTTAGAAGGTAAAAAAAAAAGGGATAAGAAAAAGAAAAGTAAAGAGATACTATATCACTACAGGATCTCCGTTAAAAACCAAAGACAACAGCGATTATATCAGTAAAAACAAATCGCGTAATTTGTAGATTTTAAAGAGAGAATAGGAGAATCTCTCACTATTAACGAAGGCTACATGTAGCGGAAGTTCCATTTTCATGAGCCGAAGAAGAAGAGCCATGGCTGTTCGTGTGCTGGCTAAATTTATGGCTCCGAATGATCAGGGTGGCTGAGAACAAATGAGACTCTTTCATTTTCCCTCCTTTTGTTGATGTTCGTTATTATATTATATGCTGTGTAAGGTTATATTCGACTCTTCGAGTTGTAGAGGAGAATCCAGAGGGAAGGAAAAGATTCTGAAAGATTCTGAGGCGGATGTAGAGGGGTTGTAAAAACGATGATAAAAAAATTTCCGTTTTTCCGTTTTAGATAGGGCTGCATGTTTTATAATAATAATAATAATAATAATAATAAAAATAATAATAATAATAATAATAATAATAATAATAATAATAATAATAATAATAATAATAATAATGTTGTCAGCACCTATATTTTAATAAAAATGTTCACCAATTATAGGTTGATATGATTATCCGTTCCTTAAGTCAACTGAGATGTTGAAAATCCAATTGGTTGATACAAACTCTCTAATTCTGGAATCATTATCGGGCTTTTCAAAGAAACTGCATACCTGTCATTACGGTTACACAATATACTGATGATGGTGTGAGTAAACGATGATACTCACTTCTGGGACTCGGTAATCTCCGCAACTTTTTCAATTCCATGAGATATAGATCTAAAATACTATAAAAAAAATTGTCGCATTTTAACAGTAATTTGGCTCTTATTTCTTCATTGAAACTGTAATCACAGTCATTCTTTGGAAAGCGGTTATGGTGAGTAACTTGTCAAACTGCAGAGACCGTTGGGATATGGCCAGTGATAGAAACAAACATACCGTATGTGACATATACAATTGGAGTTATACTTTGAACATTGGAGTGGTACGAACTTACTAAAAGACAGATAAATTGAGAGGCAGAGGGAGATTGTCACTACCTGGTTCCAATGGATTACCCCATACATTATAACCTTAGGTAATAGATATCATTTGGGCTCTGACAGCTCCCAGCGAAGGCATTGTGAAGACAGGAAATAAATGTTGAGGGATTTAGCATATCTGTCACATCGCCTGAGCTGCTGGAAAAATGGTTTTGTCCGATTCATCTGCTTTCAATGTTTTATCTCTCTCTCTAGAATAAATTGAAGTTTGTGGAGCCTCTCCCCCCCTCACCTCTAATGGGCGAGGGAGGGGATAAGTAGAGGGAGGGGTTAGGGGTTTGGTTTGTGAGATAGGAAAAGGATTGATCGTGGGCGAGTAAGAGTGAGTCAAGTGATTGATTATGTGAGAGTGCGAGTTAGGAAAATGAGTGACAAGGAGTATTATGGAAACGGGAAGGACTGATTGTGGGAGAATTTCTGTAAGGAAAAAAAAGTTGAGAGCTTAAAATACTATAGCAAAGATTGTGGGATATAGTGTGAGTTTGGAAAATAAAAACTGGGGTGAGTTTGTGTCAATTGATTCACTGTTTGCAAGATTGAGCAAGGAGATTATGTTGCTTTAAGATGGACTGATGGTAAGAGAATGAGATGGGGGGGGGATTAATTATGGCATGAAGTGAGAAAGGATACCTATAGAATGCGAATAAGCCTTGAGAATATAAATAGGCTGACTCTGGGAGATTTTGCATTTGAAATGGAATCTAAGAGATAGCGTGAGCATTA
>JAXCGZ010020149.1:0-17500 GCA_037179515.1 Halocaridina rubra
GCACGTCCTCATCACATACACCACACATCTAATAGTGCACACACATAACCTACTAAGTAAACCTGGGTTACCACATGAAAAAATGTGTTATTTTCCGTATATCTTTCTCCCTAAAGAGGGGTTTACACGGTCAAACGGTTCGTCGAACGCGGTTCGACAGACAAGTATTTGAAGTGATGTTCGAACGTGTCAACGGGGTATTTGATTGTCGAACACGCAACCAAATACCCCGTTCACACGTTCGAACATCACTTCAAACACTTGTCTGTCGAACCGCGTTCGACGAACTGTCTGACCGTGTAAACCCCCCTTAAGTGGCTCTAATTTGGGACCTTCTAGGTGGATGCCAGGGGCTGTAGCGATTAAGGAACCGAAGAACTTAGGGATAATGTAAATTAGATGATTAGTTATAATAAAATCCATTTTTATTCTAAAACATAAATTAAAGAGAAACAGAGATGGAGAGTATTGTGGCCTGTCAGATGTGAAGGGGTAATAAGACATGTAAAGAACAGTAACTGAAGGAAGACTTAAATCGAACTGTCCTGGCCAGTCCTAATTAAGTCCAAATGACTTTCAGTTGTAGTATCGCAATGGGCGGCTGTTCCATGGGCCAACCTACAGGTTTTTTATTTTATGAGTTTGACACCGGAACAGGCAAAAACTGCCCTCATCTATAAAGGCCCGGTCACGAGAAAATACTAAGATGAAGGAAAAGAAAAATGTTAAGGACAAGGCAGAGATGAGGCAATGTCACACAGAGGAAAACGACAAACAGAAAAAAACAGTCAAAGTACAGAGGACCCAGAGATATGGAGGACTAGACTCTGAGATGACGATAGATCTGCTTTTTTGAAGGATGATAGGTCATAAGAATTAGGAAAGACAGAAGGAGGAAGAGAGTTCCAGAGTCTGGAGGTAGATGGGAAGAAGCATAGCATAGTTTAGCTTTTTTACCATCATGAAGCATAAAGTCAAAGGAACAATAATAACAAACGTATAAATTTTTTTTTTTATTTTTTAGCATGAGAGGTGCGGGCCGGACACTCTCGTCATTAACCATGCCTCAGCCATGAGACTATTATTACAGTATGGAATCCATTAGTGTTATCATACAGCATGCTAAGTTCAAAGGGGTTACCAAACGGGGAACGACATTACCCCTTTTTTTTTTTTTGCATGAGAGGTGCGGGCCGGACACTCTCGTCGTTAACCATGCCTGAGCCATGAGACTATTATTACAGTATGGAATCCATTAGTGTTATCATACAGCATGCTAAGTTCAAAGGGGTTACCAAACGGGGAACGACATTACCCTTTTTTTTTTTAGCATGAGAGGTGCGGGCCGGACACTCTCGTCGTTAACCATGCCTGAGCCATGAGACTATTATTACAGTATGGAATCCATTAGTGTTATCATACAGCATGCTAAGTTCAAAGGGGTTACCAAACGAGGGACGACATTACCCTCTGCTTATATATATATATATATATATATATATATATATATATATATATATATATATATATATATATATATATATATATATATATATATATATATATATATATATAGTGTCCATGTTGAACGCACCATCATTGACAGTCAAATTCGAGACCTTTTGGGTGGGAACCCGGTGCTATTTCCACTGAGCTACCAAAGCCGATTCTGGTTACTATCATGTCTTCTTAACAGCTTCATTGCTAAGGGCTGAATTTGTTCGAATAATACACTGAAAAGCTTAAATTATCTCAACATTATTACAGACCATGCTGTACTTGTTTGAAAAACAAAAAAACAAAAAAATCTCGATTGTCGTTGAAACTTTTTCTTTCTTTTTTTATTGAGAATCCTAATCTATATTTAATTTTCCTAATTGTGTAACTTCATGTGCTACAACGCAAGTGCGTCATCACTGAATAGTATATTTGGCCCATTAACCATGGGCGTACTCTGAGGGACCTAACCTGTCCTGCCTCCGGCCACTCTAACCTCTACCGAGGTTAGAATTATACTGGAGTACGAGAGAGAGAAACCGCTATTTATATATAGATGCACTCGCAAGAATGGCCTCAAACTGGTATAGTGGAAGGAATGTGGATTACTCAGTGTGGTTGTACATGCATACATAAATGTATCGTTCCCCCGTGTAAAGGGGGTGGCCGAGCCAAGAAAAGAGTATTCACCATAATTCACACATACCTCAACCACTCCTCTCAGCTCCTTGAGGGATAAAGGGTTGCCACGTCTCCCCCCACCTTTATCTCCAAGGAGCTAAGAGGAGTGGTTTAGTCTATGCTAAAGTATCAAGTGTATTAGTAATTATCCTCACCTACCTCAATCACTCCTCTCAGCTCCTTAGGGGAATAAAGGGTTGCCACGTCTCCCCCTTTTTCCCCAAGGAGCTGAGAGGAGTGGTTATAGTCTGCGCTAAAGTATCAAGTGCATTTGTAATTATCACCTTATCACCTTATCACCAAGATGCCTGGTAGACACTACTGTCTGTCATACCTCAACCACTCCTCTCAGCTTTTTGGGGATAAAGGTTTGCCACGTCTTCACCCCCCCCCCCCTTTATCCCCAAGGAGCTGAGAGGAGTGTTTATAGTCTGTGTTTAAGTATCAGTTGTATTAGTAATTAGAAATCAGCAAATAATAAATATAAAAAAAAGCATTGTATCGTTTTGGCTAGTATAGTGGTAACGCGCTTGCTTCGCATTCACGAGGTCGAGAGATCGGTTCCCGTCCAAGACCGAGAGTTTAAGCTGTTTACTGGGGAGGATACTGCTGTGGCTGGACACCACAGTGAGGGGTTGGGGCCTGCCCCGGTTGACGAATACCCATTGTATAATGGAAATAAAGGTTTTGGTAGATTGACAGATCCTCGAAATAAGTTCAGTATTTTGTGTATAGTTTGTAAAAATATATATATATATAGTGTCCATGTTGAACGCACCATCATTGACAGTCAAATTCGAGACCTTTTGGGTGGGAACCCGGTGCTATTTCCACTGAGCTACCAAAGCCGATTCTGGTTACTATCATGTCTTCTTAACAGCTTCATTGCTAAGGGCTGAATTTGTTCGAATAATACACTGAAAAGCTTAAATTATCTCAACATTATTACAGACCATGCTGTACTTGTTTGAAAAACAAAAAAACAAAAAAATCTCGATTGTCGTTGAAACTTTTTCTTTCTTTTTTTATTGAGAATCCTAATCTATATTTAATTTTCCTAATTGTGTAACTTCATGTGCTACAACGCAAGTGCGTCATCACTGAATAGTATATTTGGCCCATTAACCATGGGCGTACTCTGAGGGACCTAACCTGTCCTGCCTCCGGCCACTCTAACCTCTACCGAGGTTAGAATTATACTGGAGTACGAGAGAGAGAAACCGCTATTTATATATAGATGCACTCGTAAGAATGGCCTTAAACTGGTATAGTGGAAGGAATGTGGATTACTCAGTGTGGTTGTACATGCATACATAAATGTATCGTTCCCCCGTGTAAAGGGGGTGGCCGAGCCAAGAAAAGAGTATTCACCATAATTCACACATACCTCAACCACTCCTCTCAGCTCCTTGAGGGATAAAGGGTTGCCACGTCTCCCCCCACCTTTATCTCCAAGGAGCTAAGAGGAGTGGTTTAGTCTATGCTAAAGTATCAAGTGTATTAGTAATTATCCTCACCTACCTCAATCACTCCTCTCAGCTCCTTAGGGGAATAAAGGGTTGCCACGTCTCCCCCTTTTTCCCCAAGGAGCTGAGAGGAGTGGTTATAGTCTGCGCTAAAGTATCAAGTGCATTTGTAATTATCCTCACATACCTCAACCACTCCTCTCAGCTTTTTGGGGATAAAGGTTTGCCACGTCTTCACCCCCCCCTTTATCCCCAAGGAGCTGAGAGGAGTGTTTATAGTCTGTGTTTAAGTATCAGTTGTATTAGTAATTAGAAATCAGCAAATAATAAATATAAAAAAAAGCATTGTATCGTTTTGGCCAGTATAGTGGTAACGCGCTTGCTTCGCATTCACGAGGTCGAGAGATCGGTTCCCGTCCAAGACCGAGAGTTTAAGCTGTTTACTGGGGAGGATACTGCTGTGGCTGGACACCACAGTGAGGGGTTGGGGCCTGCCCCGGTTGACGAATACCCATTGTATAATGGAAATAAAGGTTTTGGTAGATTGACAGATCCTCGAAATAAGTTCAGTATTTTGTGTATAGTTTGTAAAAAAAATAAAAAATAAAAAAATACACACACACACACACACACACAATTGGCTAGAAAATAAAATAAAATAAAACAAAATAAAAAGCGGAATTTTAATTCTATGCTTTAATGCGAAGATTAAGAGCAGTGGAAATAACCTATGACTAAGAGGCAAAATTTAGAAAAAGAAAATCAAAAGTCATTTACGGACTTCCCAGTCAGTAGCCATGATTCATCGACTCTCAGGGAGCGAGAAACTGTCTCAGCAACAAAACAAAAAAAAAAAAAAAAATCTCAGCACAAAAAAAAAAACCTTAAAGAAAATAAAAAATTTAGTTCTTTCAACATTTGTCCATAAGAGTTTCATCCTATCTTGCAATACACATATACTAACACATTATCTACTTCATTAAACTGTTATTTATTTAATTATTTCTTTACTAAATTAAATAGATCGAGCGATTGTTCTCTAAAGAGAGTTTACACTTAGCAGAAGAATGCTGATGTATCAGCTGAGATTGCTGCAGTTGTGACTTTCAGTCAAAGGAAGGGAGAGAGAGAGAGATCATCTAATGCCTGTTGTGACTTCCAGCCAAAGGAAGGGAGAGAGAGAGAGAGAGAGATCATCTAATACCAGAGAGAGAAAGGTTGTCTCACTCACACGCTGGTTGCCTACAGAGTGTTCTCCTCTAAAACACCGAGATACTCACCTTGTAGTCTCACATGTCATGGGCGGAGCCAATTTGCCTAGAAAGACCTTAGACAAGTATAAAAAGGTACTTTCATTAAGCTTTACCCCTTCCAGCGAATGGTAGAATAGATGTATACGTTTATCTCGTTTTTTTTCTACGCCGTGACGTGAGCCAGTAAAAGACGTCCTACCTCTGACGTCAGAAGGGTTCCCCGTCAGAGCAAACCGCCACATTTAAAATGGCTGCCTGCTCGTTCCATCGCCAGTCTATTCATCAACACTCTCTAGGAAGCATCGAAATCTCTACTGGAATATTGATTCTATTTAAGAAATTTCATTCTTTCCATTGGATTTATTTATCTATCACAAAGGAAGTTAAATATATACTCCAATAGACAAGTTTTTAATTGAAAAAAAAAATATTAGTGTCATTAGAAAACAGTGCCATAGAAGAGACGATTTCTGACACCGGCAAAAGCTCTGTCAAGCGTGTAGCAAAGGATTTTAGCCCCCAAACCCCCCATATATAAGTACGATAATCCTCCCACAAGTGTGATCTTCATGGCTATGTATGAGTACGAGGATCTCAACGCTTCATTCAGTGCTGAGGAATCCATCTTTGCAAACAGCAGCAGCATCGAGACACTGTGTCAGACATACTTGGGCAATATGGCGACTTTTCCAGGCTACTCACAGCAACACAGCACCAATGCTGGACTCCTGGAAGAAATGGAAGCCTTTTCCAAAATCGATATTTGCAACTGGAGGAGAGAGGTAATTCTATTTTCTCATTACATATATATATATATATATATATATATATATATATATATATATATATATATATATATATATATATATATATATATAGTTTACATTTCCTTTTCTGTGGGAAGGAGCACTACATATAATTATTTGTAATCTGGAACACTACATGTAGTTCCCTGTCTGCTAGCCATAAAGAAAGGCAATATGTGCTTTCGAAATTTAATCTGCTTTCGTCTATCTGGATGCTTTTTTGTGCTTTATTTGGTGTATATAAAAATACAAGATAAAATATAAGAAAGAAAATAGCTCTAAATATAAAATATTCTATTTTTTTTCTTCATTTCATTGAGAAAAAACAAAATGGAGGTGTCAAGACCCGATAGGAATGAGATAATCCTTAGAGTTAATTTTACTGTTCACATTACTTAGATAGGATTGAGATAATCCTTATAGTTAATTACTGTCCACATTACCTAGATAGGATTGAGATAATCCTTATAGTTAATTACTGTCCACTTTACCTAGATGGGATTGAAATAATCTTTAGAGTTAATTACTGTCCACAGTACCTAGATAGGATTGAGATAATCCTTATAGTTAATTACTCTCCACATTACCTATCTTAATTTCCATAATTATCCAAGATCATTAACTCAAGTAGCATTCCAGTTAATTTACAGTGTATATACTTCCATGGTGACTGTCGCTCAGATTGCAATTAACTCATTGAGTTAATATTGTCATTAACTTGTCAAATACATTTTATTTAATTTTTATAATATCAAGAATGAAAAAAAATATTCCGAATGTTTTTTTTAATGATTGTGACACCAAAAAGGGTAAAAAAAAAAGATTTGTATTCATCGGACCTGGGCACCAAAAAAAACGTAGAGTAACAGATGGGGACTGTTGTGACTTATCAGATGTGAAGGGTTAATAGGAGATGGGTACCGAATATCCAAGAATACTCGGTGTTGAATAATCGATATTCAAGAATACTCGGTGTTAAATAATCGATATCCAAGAATACTCGGTGTTAAATAATCGATATTCAAGAATACTCTGTGTTAAATAATCGATATTCAAGAATACTCGGTGTTAAATAATCGATATCCAAGAATACCCGGTGTTCAATAATCGATAATCTTCTTTCAGGACACCTTCGATTGGGCAACTTTCGTTTGCCGAAAACGAGGATTCGATCCCAGTACCTTAGAAATCCAGCATTTCAGGAATTACACAGGGAGCCAACTCCTCCGATTCTCTGTACTTGATTTCAGTAGACTGGTCGGAGCGGTTTACGGACAAGTCTTCCACAGCGAATTTCAGGAGTTGTCCATAAAGCGAGATCAAGGTAAGAGAATTTTTCAGGAATTTTTCAAGAATTTGTTTTTTTTTTTAATTATATGATAATTATAGCTCTCTGTTGCTTCTATTAATTCCACCACGGTCAGAGGTTAGCAAAGGGCATGCACTCAGGGTAACGATTACATCTGCCAAAACAAGTCCTTTGCAAGGAGGCAACCGTCCTAGCCCTTAGTAGAATAGGGAATCCGTGACGTAAAACTGGAACAAACAAACATTTGCTTTTCTTATAGAGACATTATTGGCTATTCATTTTAAGAAGTCTATAATTAAATCTTTGATAATTAAAACAGATGAAAACCAACTAAAAAACCATAGAAAATATTGAAGTACTCCCCCCCCACCAAATAAAAAAAATGGGTAAATCAGGTTTATAATTCCTTAAAGATATCACAAGAAATCAAGGGAAAATCCTTAGAAATATTTGTTTTTTGGGGAAAAATGCCAATGGCAACTCAACTACAATTATTTTTTATTAATTTTTTGAGGTGATATTTCCCCCTAAAAAAAATTAAATAAATAAATAAATAAAAAATATATATATATATATATATATATATATATATATATATATATATATATATATATATATATATATATATATATATATATATATATAACTCATTTTCTGAACCCATCAAAAATTTCCAAAACTCATTCTCTTTCTAGAAAATTCTAAATAAAAAAATAAAACTAATATGGAGATGCCATACGCCATAAGAAATAATCTTAATGAAATTTAATAACTACATCCAAAACTCATATATATATATTTTTCCATCTATCCTCAGCATCCAGTAGCATGTACGGCTATGCAGAGGAAGCATCTTCGTCGGCCTTCTCAACAGATTTTCCCAGTTACATGAAACGTGATGACTGGGAATTGGACGACGATGAATTTCACGATCTCGATATTTATATTCAGAGTCAAAATAGCGATTATTATAACCCATCTCCCTCGAATTTCGACCCTATGGTAGACAGTTTGGGCGACATGGATCTTCATGAACACTTCCGCCCTATCAAAATGGGTAAGGGTTTAATTTTTTTAATACTGAAATTTCACTAACTGAAAATAAGTGTCAAAATGGGTAAGGGTTTAATTTTTCTACTACTGAAATGTCATGCACTGAAAATGAAATTTCATGACCTGAAAATAAGGGTCAAAATGGTTAAGGGTTTAATTTCTCTTATACCGAAATTTCATGAACTGAAAATAAGTGTCAAAGTGGGTAAAGGTTTAATTTTTCTAATACTGAAATTTCATGCACTGAAATTGAAATTTCATGAACTGAAAATAAGTGCCAAAATGGGTAAGGGTTTAATTTTTCTAATACTGAAATTGAGTGTAATGGAAATATATCAGATGATTCGAGTTATGAACTTTAAGGCTAATGATCAATGCATTTTTAATTACAGAAGAGAATTATCTGATTCCCGAACCAGTCTTACAAGAGTCATTTGGCGCTTCTGGTTCAAGTCAAGAACAACTCGATAAAGCTCGACAGGATGTGAAAAAGAGGCGTAAGTATTTTTTTTTCTATTCACATGTTTTGCAAGAACACAAAATTATATCAATAAACTCCATTATAAATTAATAATATTTTATTTTTTCATTCATACTAGATGAATTTGTATATACTGGACTGTCTATAAGACCAAGCTAACCTCCCGATCTCTCTTCTTTAACAGCGCGCGGTCCGAAAAACTGGGAATTCGTCATCCGTCTTCTAACTGATCCTAAGACCAATCCTTCACTAATCAGATGGGAAGACCAATCTCAAGGCACCTTCCGATTAGTCCAGCCCACAACTATTGCTAAACTGTGGGGACAGAGGTCAAATAAACCTAATCTGACCTATGATAACTTTGCCCGAGGACTGCGTTACCATTACACGACCGGTGCTCTGCAAGCCGTCTCTGAAAAGCAGTTGGTGTATCGCTGCGGTCCCAAGGCTCTTAGATATATCATTGACCTCAAGAAGGAATCATTGCAACAACAACAGCCGGCTCCATGAGGAATTCTAATATAGAAATTAATGATGGGTGCTGTAGATACCTATTAATCTTCATTACACTTTATTCAATGCTATTTCTTTCTCCAAAGTGACTGGAAAAGTGAAAGAAATATTAATAGCCTATTAATAGTTCCTGGAAGTGTGTTTATGATTTATGGGCCTAGTTGGTCAGTGCACGCCTGGAATGGCCACAATGAAAGCAAAGCCACGATTTCTCCAAGTACAGTGAACTTTAATCCTAGAGACTAAGAGAGAAAGCAAGTGTAACATAAATAATTTCCTGTAACTCGAATATACGAGAAGGAAATTCCATACTCTTCCAGCAAGAGGTGAATGACCACTCAAGATCCAGGAGGTAACCTAGGGTTTTCCAGACCAAGAAATGTGAAAGTATGGCGTCCTCCTCCGTCTCTCTTTCTTCATTTGCACCAAGTTCCAGCTTCAAAAGAGAGTTCCTGATTTACCAAAAGCGGCAAGAAGCTTGTTCACCATTCCATGTCCAGATCCTGACAGAATGCAAGCCTAACATTTTCTTATGCTCTAGAACGACAGCTGATGAATGGAACTTCGAGCTCCAGTGAAAAAGAGGTGATAATGACTGTGATATTGCTAAAGAACAACAAATAACTCCTTGCAACATTTTGTTCCAAAGTCTGTCAACATTTGTGTTTATAACAACAATGTCATATTTTCAAAACTTGAAATACTAAAATAATCTGGGTGCAGCAGCAACAGCAGTTTCCATAAAAGACATCACTGTTCTCTAAGTAACATTGCTTACAGGCCTAGTGATCTCACATATTTGTTGTGCTTTTTGTGTGTGTATGTATTAAAAACTGTGATGTACATGTGTTGTGTTGTGACTATTCCGTCAATCTGATGCCAAAGACTTGTTTTGGGGTCACTAACGATCACATCCAGTGTCAGTTCCTTTAGACAGCAATTTCGTTTATTTTGAGACAGTAAAAACCTGTATTAATTGTACTATTTATTTTATATATTTAAATTTTTTTTTTTACATATAGCGTGAAATTATATTTATCAGTATATTTATATATGTGATTTTTGTGATGTCAAGCATTTAATTTATTTTTTGGTAATTATTTTGATGTAGTCACCGTGGCTCAAGTGGTAGCGTCCGCGACTCTGAGGTGTCAGGTCGAGGGTTCGCGCCCCGTCACGGTCTGAGGTTAGCAAGGGCATGCACTCAGGGTAACGACTACATCTGCCAAAACAAGTCCTTCGCAAGTAGGCAACCGTCTTAAGTAGAAAAGAGAGTCCGTGACGTAAAACCGGAACATTTAATTGGTAATTATTTTGATAGGCAGCTATAACTGTGGTTCACAGGATTGTGTTGTAAATAATTTATTTTCAATATTGATGATTAAATGATATCTCTCCAGCGGGGCTGTGATAAACTAAGCTTGGTTGTGAAGTTTACTAAATGTTAATATTAGTTTGAGTAATTTGTTACATTTTCTTTGTGTTGATTTGTTTTTTTCACTTATTTATTTGTTAATGACAAGCACCAGGTATTTGTTTTATTTATATTAATTTATATTTTCTATTGTTGTATATGACAAAGCCTTTACATATATATATATATATATATATATATATATATATATATATATATATATATATATATAAATATATATATATATCATTTTTACCCCGACCGGGACTTGAATCTGGGACTTAGAATTACTAAGCCAAGGCGCTACCAACTACACCAAAGAAGGTAGCGCCTTGGCTTAGTAATTATAAGTCCCAGGTTCAAGTCCCGGTCAGGGTAATAACGATTCATGTCATCACTTATGGTAATGTGCTTATTTGTTTTATATATATATATATATATATATATATATATATATATATATATATATATATATATATATATATATATATATGTATGTGTGTGTGTGTGTGTATGTATAACCTTTACGCTTAATACAAAGTACCTTCTGAGAAGGACGAAAACCCAAATTACTTGTAATTTTGAATCATTGTATTCCTATTATGGAAAATACCGTTAATAATAATAATAAAAAAACACTAAAATATATATACATGTTTTTTTAATACCTATTATTTTCATCTCTTAATCTAAAGACAAAATTCTATACAGTCTGAAGGGTGTTTCGAGTATTTTTCACAGCGTTTTTTGATTTAATTCTAAATAAATACTTTTCAGAATATTTCTACAAATTTTAGAAATTTTTATTTTCAACTAAAGGAAAATAACTGAAAAAAAATGCGATATGTTCAATAAAAAAAAATAGTTGAGACATTAAATACGCTTTCAGACCACTAATCCTTTCATATCTGGATGCATCCTATTTATAAGGGAAGTGGCCTAGTCAAAGCACACAAATTCACCAGAAAGCAGTCTTGAAAAAAAAAAATAGTTGACAGACATGAAAACTGCGTTCAGACCACTAATCCTTTCATACCTGGATGCACAATGGCCTCCATCCCATTTATAAGGGAAGTGGCCTAGTCAAAGCACACAAATTCAACTTCCCTTGCATCCACAATACTCGTGGTCACCCACTGGGTATACTAATCATTTAATTAAATCAACGTCAAAACAAAATTATATCGATCAGTGTATAAAGGGGGGTTTACACGGTCAAACGGCTCGTCGAACGCGGTTCGACAATCAAGTGCTTGAAGTGATGTTCGAACGTGTGAACGGGGTGTTTGGTTGTCGAACACGTTTGTCGAACGTGTTCGACAACAAAATACCCCGTTCACACGGTCGAACATCACTTTAAACACTTGTCTGTCGAACCGCATTCGAGAAACCGTGTGAACGGGGTATTTGGTTGTCGAACACGTTTGACAAACGTGTTCGACAACCAAATACCCCGTTCACACGTTCTAACATCACTTCAAAAACTTGTCTGTCGAGCCGCGTTCGACGAACCGTTTGACCGTGTAAACCTCCCTTAACATACAAAGAGCAACAAACAAATATATGACTAAAAAATTATAATAATATTAACATTTGATCACTTCATCAATGTTTGTTTGTTTGTTCCGGTTTTACGTCACGGACTCCCTTTTCTACCAAGGGCTAGGACGGTTGCATTCTTGCAAAGGACTTGTTTTGGCAGATGTAATCCTTACCCTGAGTGCATGCCTTTGCTAACCTCAAACCGTGACGGGGCGCTAACCCTCGACCTGACACCTCAGAGTCGAGGACGCTACCGCTTGAGCCACGGTGACTATATTTGATCACTTTATCAATAATGGAATTAATTTTAAATTCCTTCTCCACGTACGATATGTTAATGATAGGTTTAAAAGATGAATTAAACCCACTTACACTGTGGATGACCCAAGCAATGTGTTTGTATTTTGGGACGGACTGGTAAAGGGGTGTGTGCTTCAACTCGGCCAATCCCCGCCATTTACCAGGGAAACTACGGGCGGCCATCGGCTACGATTCTTTTTCTTTTTTTTTTAATTGTGACACCAGGACAGGCCATAAAAAAATCATAAAATGAAACAGCCCTCATCGGGCCTGGGCACGAAGAATACATAAAGTAAAGAGAAACAGAGATGGAGAGTGTAATGACTTGTCAGATGTGAAGGGATAATAAAAGATGTATGATGAATATCCAAGAATATTCAGTGTAGCAGTAGGCATAGAAAAAGAACCGTAACTGAAGGAAGACTTAACATCGAACTGTCCTGGACAGTCCTATTTAAGTTCAGAAAACCTTCAGCGGTAGTATCGCAACGGGCGGTGGTGCCATGAGCCAACCTACACTGGTATTAATACTGACGCTCAGAAAATACTTCAAAGAAATTTCGTCAGATTTATTAATAAACTTTCCGTAGATTGTTAGCGAGAAAACTTCCATTGTCCACCAATGGAATATTTTAGAAATACGAATATTATATTTTCAAAATTAAATTTAAGGAGGTTTGTTTTGGAAACGATAATAATAATAATAACACTAATAATAATAATAATAATAATAATAATAATAATAATAATAACACTAATAATAATAATAATAATAATAATAATAATAATAATAATAATAATAATAATAATAACAGTATTAATAACAATAAAAATAATAAGCAGAGAGATATGAGTAAGAAGGAAGGAGGAGGAGGAGGAAGAGGAGGAGGAGAAGAAGAAGAAGAAGAAGAAGAAGAAGAAGAAGAAGGAGGAGGAGGAGGAGGAGGAGGAGGAGGAGGAGGAGGAGGAGGAGGAGAAGGAGAAGGAGAAGGAGAAGGAGAAGAAGAAGAAGAAGAAGAAGAAGAAGAAGAAAAAATAATAATAATAATAATAATATCAGAAACACACGACAGGGTAGATAAGTAATTATTTAATAGTTTAGTACCAAGCATTCGGTTTCTACCGAGAGCTTCGTTCCGGATTTACGTCACGGACTCCCTTTCTACCAAGGGCTAGGACGGTTGCCTTCTTTCGAAGGCCTTGTTTTGGCAGATGTAATCCTTACCCTGAGTGCATGCCCTTGCTAACCTCAGACCGTGACGGGGTGCGAACCTTCTACCGAGAGCATTTTCACGATATTAAACTCCACTGAAAATCTCTCCTCTAAGTGTCATGATTGTTATTGTTTTTTTCACACTAAGAGAACGTCTTGACTCCACCTTACCAGGTTCCAACGCCTCCAGGTAAGGTTGTAGTGACCTCAGGTCAATACTGACCTCAGGTATTCGGATCAAGTAAAGATTAGTGACCTCCAGTGCATTATATGACCTTGTAAGGTTAGGTTAAGTTAGGTTTAATGCCTAACTTATTCTATAAGAGCTCAAGCTAACCTAACAATTTGTTGTTGTTGTTGTTCCAGTTTTAAGTCACTGACTCCCTTTTCTACCAAGGGCTAGGACGGTTGCCTTCTTACGAAGGACTTGTTTTGGCAGATGTAATCGTTACCCTGAGTGCATGCCCTGGCTAACCTTAAACCGCTACGGGGCGCGAACTATATATGGTGCTATTTCATATTCTGGGGTTACTAATCTTTAGCTGATTTGTTATCTATCTGAGATCTATCAATTTGATTATCTCCACCCACCCCCCTGTCATCATTATGACTAGTATCACCATTTTGTTGTTATTTAGGAAGGAAATGTCTAATCCTATTTCCCGTCTAAGTATTTTCCTAGTATTTAGACGGTAATTTTACCAACTAATACACGAATTTCCAGCTATTAAAATGTATCAAAATGTATTAAAATGTATTTGCTAGATCTAATTAAATGTTCTTCTTCTTCTTCGTCTACATATTTTCCCACTTTTATGTGGGGTCGATGTTTCTGGCCAGTTTTCTCCATTTGGGTGATGTGGTATGGGACATTTCTCGTTATCTATACTGGCCATATTTTGGTTTTGGCAATATTTTTAAGGCCGAATGCCCTTCCTGCCGCCAACCCTCCCCATCTACCCGGGCTTGGGACCGGCACCAAGTTGAGGCTGGCTTGCCTCCCCTCAGTGGCTGGGTTATTTAATTTAATGTACAATTTCTAGTAAAGAAATCTCTACCAGTTTCCCAGACGTACAACCGAGTTCTTGTTCTGGTTTTACGTCACAGACTCCCTTTTCAACCAAGGGCTAGGACGGTTGCCTTCTTGCGAAGGATTTGTTTTTGGCAGCTATGGGTGTCTTTTTGTCATTAGTGAAGCAGCACTGGCTGCTGCTACTACTACTACTACTACTACTACTACTACTTGGAATCGAGTGAAGATAACGACTCCCAGTACATTAAATAATTCCGTAATTGTTAGGTTAGGTTAACATTTGGTAGATTAGGTTCATGCCTAACCTAACCTAAGGATTGATTTGGTTTCGGTTTTACGTCGCGAAATCCCTTTTCTACTAAGGGCTAGGACGGTTGCCTTCTTGCGAAGGTCTTGTTTTGGCAGATGCAATCGATACCCTGAGTGTATGCCCTTATTTAAAGTAATGAGAGTCGTTATCGTTACTTGATCCGTTTTTTTTCTCAATTGATGGAACCACATCATCTTATCTGGAAGAGGTTTCGAAAATGGTTAATCATTTTTTTAAGGTTTTGTGTTTAATACAAAGTGGCAAAACTCTCAAACACCCAATTCATTCATTTATGATAAGTGGAAAAACTCTTAAGAACCCAATTCATTCATTTATGATAAGTGGAAAATCTCTTAAGAACCCATTTCATTCCTTTATTATAAGTGGAAAAACTCTCAAACACCCACATTATTCATTTGTTATAAGTGGAAAAACTCGAGCACCCAATTAATTCGTTTATTATAAGTGGAAAAATCTCTCGATTACCCGTTTTATTATTTTTTTATGAGTGAAAAGCTTTCAAGCACCCATTTCATTCATTTATTACAAGTGGAAAAATCTTAAGTACCCATTTCATTCCTTTATTATAAGTGGAAAAACTTGAACAGCCGAATCACTCATTTTTTATAAGTGGAAAAACTCTCCAACATCCAAATCATTCATATATTATAAGTGGAAAAACTCTCGATTACCCATTTTATTCGTTTCTTATAAGTAGAACAATTCTCAAACACACAAATCATTAATTTACTATAAGTGGAAAAACTCTGTAGTCACCGTGGCTCAACCGGTAGCGTCCGCGACTCTGAGACGTCAGGTCGAGGATTCGCGCCTCGTCACGGTCTGAGGTTAGCAAGGGCATGCACTCAGCGTAAGGATTACATCTGCCAAAACAAGTCCTTCACAAGAAGGCAACCGTCCTAGCCCTTGGTAGAAAAGGGAGTCCGTGACGTAAAACCGGAACAAGTGGAAAAAGTCTCAAGGACCCATTTCATTCATTTATTATAAGTGGAAAAACTCTTAAGCACCCATATCATTCGTTTATTATAAGTGGAAAAACTCTCGACAGCCCATTTCACTCATACATTATAACTCTTACACTGAACCTTATTTTTTAATTCTTCTTTAGAAAAAAAAATAAAAAAAAAAAATAAATAAATATATATATATATATATATATATATATATATATATATATATATATATATATATATATATATATATATATATATATATATATATATATATATATATATAGTGGAAAAAATTACAAATACTCCAGAGAATTCCGAAACTTCTCTGCCTGTGTAACAAATACATCTAAACAAAATAAAGTATTATTTTCTAGTAAATTCTAAGATAACTATGTAGTAATACATGGAGTAGGTTGGCTCATGGCACCAGCCGCCCGTTGCGATATTACAGCTGAAGGTTTTTCTTTTGAACTTAAATAGATCTGTCCAGGACAGTTCGATGTTAAGTCTTCCTTCAGTTACGGTTCTTTTTCTATGCCTACAGCTACACTGAATATTCTTGGATATTCATCACACATCTTTTATTATCCCTTCACATCTGACAAGTCATTACACTCTCCATCTCTGTTTCTCTTTACTTTATGTATTCTTCGTGCCCAGGCCCGATGAGGGCTGTTTTATTTATTTTTTTTTGGCCCGTCCTGATGTCACAATCATAAAAAAAAAAAACATACCTATACATCTAATCAAGATCGTACAGAAGCGCAATTACTGCATACATCACACAGCGACACAGGTTGTGGAAGAGCCGGGAGGATGGGCTGTGGCACTCCAGCAGTGCCATCTGAACGGTCGCTAGCTCCCTCGTCATTGGCCATAGACCAAAGTAATCCCATTATTGTTTTCTTTTTTGATGTCGGCTACCCCCCAATTAAAGGGGGAAACAGCCAAGGTAGATAGAAAAAACATAATATCACAATAACTGAGATATGAAATTCTGCACCACATCATCAAACAACACGCTAGACACAAAGTAAATGAACCAATTTCCTATACCAACACTGATAAATTTTGGTATTTGGTTGGGAGAAGAACCCTCTTCGACCGGACATCACCTCCCAGACTACAGGAATTGCCTGACTAACTTGTTTGGTTTGGTGAGAATTTATTGCCGCTGACTGCTGACACTTTTTTTTTCTTTTTAAGGCTTGGTGAGAATTTATTACCGCTGACACTTTTTTTTTTTAGGCTTGGTGAGAATTTATTGCCGCTGACCGCAGACATTTTTTTTTCTTTGTAAGGCTTGGTGAAAATTTATTGCCGCTGACTGCTGACACTTTTTTTTTTCTTTGTAAGGCTTGGTGAGAATTTATTGCCGCTGACCGCTGACACTTTTTATTTTTTAGGCTTGGTGAGAATTTATTGCCGCTGACAGCTGACATATTTTTTTTCTTTGTAAGGCTTGGTGAGAATTTATTGCTGCTGACCGCTGACACTTTTTTTTTTAGGCTTGGTGAGAATTTATTGCCGCTGACACTTTTTTTTTTTTAGGCTTGGTGAGAATTTATTGCTGCTGACTGCTGAAACTTTTTCTGCCATTTTTTTTTACGTGATTTTGTTTTTTTCCTTTTATGGTCATATCGCATATAAGAGAG
>JAXCGZ010020150.1:0-21229 GCA_037179515.1 Halocaridina rubra
CAAATCTTGAGGGGTAACGGTTGGTCGAGGGCACAGATATTTTATTACAATGTTTGTAGAAAGTGTCAAGGAGATATATGACCGGAACCGTGAGACTTAGGATCTGGCATCGAGAGGGTAGGAAAGGCCAGGAAGTTAGCCATTTCCTAAACCACAAGAAACACAAACATGTGGCCCGTACGTAAGTACATGCCCTGGAGAGATGCCCAATAGCTCCTCCCCGGAAGTAGGAGGGACTCCACTTCGAACCTGGCGTTGATTTGCAGGACTAGATGTCACTTGATTTCATTGGCAGAATTGGATGTCAAGCCACGCCCTGCCCCTGGGGGTATTTCAAGAACCACCCAGGGCAGACACAGTTAGTTAGAGTTAGAGACCGGGCCTTGCCAGCAGCAGAGTTAACACAGTACAGCTGAGTTAGCCTCCCCCTCTTGGGGGTAGGACTCAGGGATTAGTCGTGACAGGAACTGTAGTAATAGGAGCTCTGAGTACATAGATGTTAAAATAAGAATAAACTATGAATAAGAAGATGTCTTTCACCAACCACGCTACCATAATTATAAGTATATATACGTAGGAGGGAAATCCCTACGTCAGTGGTGACACTCGGTGGGATAACAAATACCCTACGTCACTGTTGAGACTCTTTTGCGTCTGCCTTTCGTCCTGTAATAATTCAGTAATTTTTTTAAGAGGTAAAATTTAAGAAAATAATGTACTATTTTTTATTAATTTATCACTAAGACCCATGAATAGAACTGTAGGGGTATCCTTAGCTGTACTGAGGTTTCATGAATCCCATGTAATCTCTTTCTTGCTTTTTTCCTGTGTGTGTGTGCGCGGGCGAGCGCTGAAGGAAAAGTGACTTAGATATTGAGGAACATAGGCAAATAGAAACATTATGAAATAGTTAGTATTAACCAATACCAACACTTGAAGAGACACAGTAGTTAAGAATAAAAAATGTTTCCTGGAAAACTGCCCTTTTTTATGGCGCTAAATCACTGATGCCATGAAAATGTCATAACTTGTAGCAGGTTTGCCATTTTTGGGAGAAATTGCCACTATGTATGTAAGAGATATTTCAAAGAAGAGATATCATCAATTAAAATTTTATTTTTTTTACACCACTGGTACCTTGTGTAAAGAATCATCAATCTTTGACAACAAATCTTGTTTTGATGAATAGTGTCCCACTTAGCAATATTATAGGGCTATGGGTACTAATGATGCATATTTATTTGGAATTCAAAACTCTGTGTACACTACGAAAAGAGAACACTCTCCTCATTGCATATTGGTTAGATGTATATGCCACAGTTTGTCTGTGAGAAAGTATGCCTTTGCTGATTTGCCTTCTCATCCCTCCTCCCTGCTCAATGAACTTGCAAAGTAGTTGAATTTAAGTTCTGAGAGAAGGAGTGATTATGATAGTGTTTCATGTCTTGAATGGTATATTCCAGAATTGTATCCCTACAAATTTTTCAGTCCATCAAAGACTAGGTGTTTGATGACTGGGAAAGTTAGTTACTGAATTTGCACTCAGTGGGATGAGCTCGAGGGATGTTTCAGGTCTATTGGGTATACCAATAAGTAAAGCTGCAAAGATACTGCTTGAAATGCTAAATGGCAGGTCAAATTATCTGCATTTGGCGTTTGCCTCCCCACTGATAAATGAATTTTAGCAAATTAATGCTTCCTTTTAACATCCAAATGCTGACCAATGTCACTTGTTGAAGGACTTGGATGATTTTTACATTTCATTAAGGAGTAGAATATATTCTGTCGAATTCATAAGAATGTATGAACAAGCTCTTCTTCTTCTTCTTCATCCTTCGACCTTATTAATATCACTGAATAGTAGGGTCGGCCGCTCGAGTCAACTTCCTCCACTTGTTTCTATCCCTTGCATCTCTCTCCTCCAATCCAACTTCAACCATATCCCTCCCCACCACGTTCATCAATCTGATCCGCTGGCGCCCCACACTCCTTCTCTGATCCCAAGTAGTTAAACTCACTGCTCTGACTTAACACTGTGCCATCTTCCATTTGGAGGTTTACCTCTTTCTGACCTCCTTTACTACTAACCATTAGCTCTGTCTTTCCTGGGTTTACTTTGAACAAGCTGAAGACATGCATATAAGATCTATGACAGACATCTTTTTTTGGAGCTAATTTGAAAAGGCCCACCATAAGAAAGGTTTTTAAGTGAACAGGTATGTAACAAAATACAGATGTCTGAGTGTCTTGAAGGCAGCAGTTAATGAATTGGCATAGAGGCTACTTGAGAAATTCAAGTTTATTGATACATTGCAAGGATTTCATTCAATGTCCCTTCCCCGGAGAAGAAGTCTTGAATAACATGAGCTGAACCTTGAAGAATTTATCACTGCAGACATACATATAGTTTACTTAGAAAAGCATTATATTAATATCAGGCTGGGTGGCTGGACAGGGACTGAAATTTTCCTAAAAATCAGATAAAATTTTGAGTTGTGTATATGGTATAAAAAATGCAATTGACGTGTATTGTAAGCCAGTCAAGCAGAATTCGTGTTAACTAAAGTATCCTTATCTATATCAATACATTTATTGACAGAGTTTTCAGTCAGGCTGCCATAGCTAAGCCAAAAATAAGATATAAAACGGTACACAAACTTTTAAAAGAGCATTTTGATGATAAGGTCACATGTAATATGAACATGTCTCGCAAAGATTATCTCATTCCAGAAAAGATGCTGAGAATCTTCAATAACAGTATGGATGACTATGAGTCAACATGAAGGATGGGATAACAATGAAGCTGAAGCAGCACTCCAAATATTGATATACTGAATTGAGAAATAAGTGTCTAGGTGTGATTGAGCAGCCTAAAACATATAAAATGTGTGGTTAATTTTTAGTTCTGTCTTTATTTCCATAAACTTCAAAGAGCATGTTATTATTTTTTTTGCTTGAATAAAGCCAGGAAGCCTCGCCACCTCCACTGCTTCACTACATCCTCGAATGTGAAGTCTTTTCTGGAATTCGACGGAAGACTAGTGCCTCGGTAACACCTAGCAATGGATCCCAACGCCCTTCATGTTGCTAGCTCTATAATCAGAATAGCAACAATGAACTTCATGAACAGCCTACTGAACATCACCAGTCAGTACCCTCCTCCTAGATGACCAGGCAACAACTTATACTCTTTGTCAAGACATGAGCTCAAGAGGTTGAGAACTTGTTCCTCAGTCTCTCCAGCATGAGCCCAATATACGCTGGTGTTCCAAAAGGAAGCCTCGTCCTTGTTGGTCATCAGCAAGACCCTTTATTTTCATTAATTTTTCTCTTTCATATTTTTCTCATCCATCTATTTTGAATTTTTATATATTCATAAATTTGTTTGTCTAGTTCCTCTCACCCTTCCTTCCTCTGGTCCTCTGGGGGTTAAATTCGTGCACGTGGTGCCATCAGCTCTCCCTTCTTCACCCCTATCCTATCTCGACTTCCCCCTTCCTCTCTACAAGGCACCTCAAAAATTGAAGGATGTAATGTATTTGGGTACATAACAAAGATTCATTATGAGAAGAGTTCTTTGGATAGCAGCAACAATGTAAAAACATATAAAGAAGCGTAAAGGTAGAAGTAATGCAGGACAGCAGCTGGACAAGCAAACGTCTTTGTAGGGTCCAACAACAACAATGCATATATTTTCCGCTCTAGTCTACAGTACAGTACAGTAATATATAGGTGGCGCTGAGCGCATGAACATCTAACTACGCACAAACGACATACTTAAATATATCACACCCCTCCATGCCTTGTAGATAAAACTCTGCAATAAGAATATAAAAAATACAAGACCTTTCCAAGTAAAAATTTCAACTAACCAAATCCAATATGTAAATCCACTTAGCAATATATTAAACAGAAAACATTACTGAGTCACATATTATAAATTCAGTCTATCTACTGGTTTACGCTTTCGACTTGAACATCTCACTTCAGGTATTTGCTCTGGACTGTTATTTCTACTACCAGAATTTGCCTTAGGACTGAAATTTGAGTTAACTCTAGGTGTAACCCTGGGAATATCAGACATATTACTTGTACTACGACATTTAGAATTTTCAGTCTTATCCAAGTACTACTCCTGTTTACTAATTCAGACTCACTAGAGGTATTATATTCCTCAACATCAGCAAAATTAGGTTTGAGCTGCTTGAACATTTGGTCAAAATGCCTTTGAAGAATAATACCATCTACACTCCTAATCTTGCATGAAACAGGTCCAGTACATTCTTCCACAACACCAGATAAATTTGAGGTTCTTGCCTAGAATAATTCTTAAAATATACATGATCACCAACTTTAAACTCATTTGTCTTAGCACCTTTATAATACTTGGTCTAATTTTCCTGCTTCTTAATGACTCTCAACATCAGGACGTATAAGATCAAACTTAGATTTAGTCCTTCGTTTCATTAAAAGTTCACAAGGAGCAACACGAGTTGTAGTAGGAGGTGTAAACCTATATCGAAATAAAACCCTCAACAATTTCTCCTCAGTACACCCCTCACTTTTTTTCAATGCCATCTAAAATTTTTTCACGGCGTTCTCTGCTAAACCATATGTAGAAGGATGATAAGGAGCACTTGTAACATGGCATATTCCATTATTGCTTACAAAATCCTGAAATTCAGCACCAACAAAAGCAGGACCATTATCATTAACAATAATGTCGGGCAGTCTGTGTGTAGCAAATAATTGTTGCAGTTTACACACAGTCACATTAGCAGTACAACCTTGAGTCGGTATAACTTCAAGACATCTAAAATAAGCATCCACAATAATGAGAAACATATGACCCTCCATAGGCTCCACATAATCAATGAGTAGTCTTGACCACGGCTTGCTAGGGAACTCCCATGCATGCAGTGTTTGCTTACCCGTACAGTTTGACCTGTTTTCTTGACACGCTTTGTATAAATGATCACGTCTCTCCAAATCTTTATCAATTTGAGGCCACCATACATAGCATCTTGCAAGAATTTTAATTTTTATAATACCTGGATGAGTATCATGTAAGTTCTCAGTTAAAACATTTCGTCCTTGGGGTGGTATCACTACTCTATTTCCCAACAAATGACAACCTTGCACAACAGTTAATTCCTGTCTACAGTCAAAATAAGGCTTTAAAGTTTCATCAGAATTCTGAGATACATTCCAACCTTGCAAAATATGGTTACGCACTTGTGAAAGTATAGGATCACGATCCATCCAGCGACGAATGTTTGCAAAATTTACCCCAGTAAAATTTATCCTATCCAGCAATAGTACTTCCTAACTAATATGAACTGAAATTCTAAAATTGTTTTCCTGCTGTGTAGGAAATCTTGATAAACAATCAACAACCCTAACAATGATTTGTGATCCGTGAGAATGGTGAAACTCCCTCCTAATAAATATTTGTTAAATGTGCATACAGACCATACAACTGCCAGGGCTTCATTTTCTACCTGGACATAATTTTTCTCAGCTTTTGACATTGTCCTAGATGCAAATGAAATAGGTTTAAAAAATCCAGTAATATCCTCTTGCTCTAAAACCGCTCCTAAAGCATATGAGCTTGCATTACATGTCAAAACCAGAGGTTTACTGGGGTCATAATGAACTAATAAATTGTTTGATTTCAGTAATTCTTTAGCCTATAAAAAAGCTGTATTTTCCTTATCACTCCAAATCCATTCTGTATATGCTGATTCCAATGCATACAATAGAGCCATAATCTTGGACACATTTGGCAGAAATCTGTGGTAAAATTTCACCATACCACAGAATGTGTGTAATTCCTGCCTATTCTGGGGAACTGGTATATTCAGTATAGCTGTCACCTTCTCAGCTGATGGATGAATACCTTGAGCAGTTAAAGTATAACCTAGACAAGTAACAGTAGGTGCAACAAGTCGCACTTCTCTCTTTTCAATTTCAAACCACACTTTTGTAATTTACTCAATACTTTTTCAAGAATCAAAAAATGTTCCTCAACTGTGGGAGCAGTAATCAGTATGTCATCTAAGTACACAGCAACATGTGGAATACCTTTGAAAATGTTCTCCATCACTCTGGAAAATACCTACAGCACTATTCAAACCATACTGTAGTCTAGTAAACTCAAAGACTTTAGTGTATATTTATTACCATATACCTTTGAGATTCCTCATTGAGTTCAAGTTGATGGTATGCATGGTTAAATCAAGTTTAATAAAGTACTTTCCTTTTCCCAACATGGCAAAAATATCCTCAGAGGTTGGCAATGGATACTTCTCAAGTTCACAGACAGGGTTAAGGGTTTCTTTAAAATCAGTACATATCCTAACATTTTTGCAATCACTCTTCAATACATATACCATGGGACTGGCCCATTCTGAAAAAAATATTGGCTTAATTATACCTAACTTTTCAAGTCTCTCCAGCTATTCATCAACCACTGGACATAAATGATAGGGTACTGGCCTAGCAGGCTTGTGGACAGGAACAGCTCCTGCTTTCACATTAACTGAAACCTTGAAATCTGTTAAACAACCTACACCAAGTTCAAATACCTTTCCATATTTAGATAAAAGTTCATATATTTCCACTTTCTTAGGACCATCAACTGCATTTACAATAGCATTGTTAAAAATTGATTTCTAATTTAAATTAATTTCTTGCATCCAGTTTCTACCCAATAAAGAAGCTCGATCACCTTTAATTTCTACAATAGGCAACCTGCGATATTTGTCATTATACACAATGTCAACCATAGCAATACCTGCAATATCAAGTGGCTGATTGTTATAATCCGAGAGCACATTGTCTGCTTTTAGTAAGTCTTCAGAAGAGTTGTACACCTTTCTATATGGATTTTCACCCATACAAGTGCCTGCTGCACCTGTATCAACCTCAAAATTAACATTTTTATCATTAACCATCACATTAACAACATATTTACCATCATAAAAACGAACAAGTTCAGCTGTAGACTATTGTGGCAACTTACCAGACTCCTTCATAGCAAAAATATAATACTCATGAGCTGCAATCTTTTTAGATACCTGAAACTCTTCATTAACTACTGGATTATTATCACACACATTTAAATTCAGATTCTAAATTGCATCCGAAATTTGAACTATACCGGATTCAGCAGACTAAAATACTGATTTGGCACTCTGAAGTTGTAGGCTAATGACCTTGGTACCTTATCATCTTGACATACAACAGCTAAATGTCCTATTCTATGGCATAACCTACATTTAACAGTCTGGAATTTACATAAATTAGCTAAATGTCCAGCAGACTTACATCTAAAACACTTTCTTATTACACTAGCATCACTCGGGGAATAATTCGGCACTGAAACATCTTTCCCCTGTTGAACAGGTCGTCCTCGGTGACGAAAGCTTTTAACAGCTGTTGTTTTACCCGAATAAAACACTTTACCATTTTTATACATGTTAACATTATGAACAGCTGTACTACCACTATCAGCTGAAAACTGTGCATTTGCAAACACAGTATCATTAGTTAAATTTAATTCAACTTCCTCAGCAATTTTCAGCTTCTAAAAAGTCAGTTTTAATCCTGCAGATGCTTCCAAAATTTTGTTAGCTACACAGATTTTACTCCTGCAATTAGCAGGTCCACTAACATTTGATCTAACAATTTTCAAAATTCACAGCATCGAGCAGAGTGCTTGAGACGGACATAAAAATCCTGCAAAGATTCCCTCTGCTTCCTCATAATATGCCTGAATTTCGTCCGTTTCACTCGCGGATTTTTCGTACCTAAAAAATGTTTTTGTAGACTAGCTATCACCTCTGTATAAGTTTACACTGACGGAACTTTCTGCAATAGTAAATCTTTCAGTACTTGATATTGGGATGGAGATAGACCCGTAATAAGCGTAGGTACCTTCTTTTCATCTGCTACATCCTTCACTGTAAAATAACACTCGAGTCTTTCATGAAAACTGGAGGAATCTCACCCTCACGAAAACTTGGGAATGCCGGCCCAGCCATCTCTCAGGTACGATTATATATTATCGCCACTAAATAATGTAATGTATTTGGGTACTTAAAGAAGATTCATTATGAGAAGAGTTCTTTGGAGCACCGCAGCAATGTGAAACATATAAATAAGTGTAAAGGTAGAAGTACTGCAGCACAGCAGCAGGACAAGCAAACGCCTTCGTAGGGGCTCAACAACAACAATGTATATATTTTCTGGTCTAGTCTGCAGTACAGTACAGTAATACATAGGTGACGCTGAGCGCACGAACAATTAGGTAATCACAATTAGGTAATCACACATACGACATACTTAGGTGGCGCTGAGCGCATGAACATCTAACTACGCACAAACAATATACTTAAATATTTAGATATATTACAAAGGAGACTATTAATTCTGAACAAAACACCTCTAATCCCTCATATCTTTACAGATGTATTCCAGATCCGGACGATCTCACCTGTGGCCCACCAAGGCCCGGCCACCCTCAGGGTTGGATATCGATAACGAACGACAAATATATGGTTCATTTTCAGTTTTCCACATTATTTTGTGATTGCCATAAAGACTGCCATTTTACAAAATTAGTTTCCCATAAAATGTCATAAATCACTCATAGTTGCCATATGAGTACTGCAACACCTTTCAATCCTGATTATTTCTACATATACTATGTATATAGTTTCCTCTCCAGTCTGCACATAGATAAAGTGTGCAAAAAGGTTTCAGGGACATTAATGTACTTATCACGTATAAAAGACAATTTTGAGACTACTACTCGAATAACTGTTGTTGAATCTCTAGCCCTAAATCACATAAATTACTACACAACTGTTTGGGGAGCTACCACTAAGACTCAGATATACAGAATACAGAAGCTTATTAATTTTGCAGCTCGAGTTGCCTTGGGAGGAATAAGAAAATATGCCCACATCACACCAGTTTCAATAAACTTGGGTGCCTGCGGGCAGAAAACAAGGTCGCTTAAGCTATTTATGTTTTTGTATACAAAATTTTGGACTATCTAATGTGCTTCTTACCTGCAAGAATGATAATAATCTTGTAGATATCTTTTATGTTGCCGAGTGTAGGCCTCTTTATTATATGAATGTGTTAATACATCACATATCCCATTTTCGTCACAGATGACTTAGGATTAATAAGAGGTATATAAAACACTCCTTCCTCAACAGGGTTTATTATGTAGAAGAAGTTAATAATATGTTACATAAATTTACGACTAATCAAATTACAAGAACAAATGAGAATCTACTTAGAGGGATCAAAACCATAAGTACTTTACATAGAATCAAATATAAAAGAATTACATCCTATACAGGTTTCTTTCAAGTCATACTCTTTGTACTTAAGAATATTACTTATTTGCTTATAGAAAGCCGTAATTTTAAATGGAGAATATCTTTGACAAAATACATAACTGCTTAAATACATAACAATCTCCTTTCCCCTAAAATGAATTGGCCCCTTTTATTTAAACAAAAAGTTACATGAGATACAAAATTACACATAGGATGCATATTAAAGTACTACATATTTTACAACATATTTCCTTATAAGTCTAATATTTCTGGAGGCTTTCCTCTGTTCCTCCGATCAGGTAATATAGACTCAACTCTTTCTGATCTCCCTGGTTCTTTACCACTGGGTTGTAGCTGGTCAATGTGTCGTCTGACTACCTTGCCATCATCCAATTCTACTTCGTAGTTCAGATTTCCTAACTTCTTTTTAACTTTTCCTTTAGATCATTTTTCCTTATTGTTATACATTCTGACAACTACGCTATCATTTTCACTGAATTGTCTAATCTTTCCAATTCCTTTCAACGTTTCATATATTTCATTTTCTTTTTTACCTTTTGAGTCAGGTAGAAGTAGATCTAACTTACATCTAAGTCTCCTTCCCATCAATAAAAATGAAGGGCAAACACCCGTTGCTGTAAGAGGTGTTGTCCTAAGTGAGTAAAAACTTATTAAGAGAATTATGAATGTTCATGGCATTAGCATTACACGTTTTCATTGCCTTTTTTAAGGTTTGTACCATTCTTTCTGCTTCACCATTTGTTGCTGTGATAGGGTGCAGATAGTGTATGTCTAATGCCATTTATCTTTAAGAAATCCTCAAACTCTTCTGAACAGAACTGAGGACCATTATCTGTAACTACTCTCTCTGGGATGCCATGAGTAGAAAATAATGTCATGAGGACTTTAATTGTATTTAGAGAAGTTGTTGTCTGCATTGGAATGATGTCAGGCCATTTGCTATAAGCATCAACTACTACTAAATAAGAATTTCCCAGAAAGGGTCCTGCATAACCAATATGCAGTCTCTGATATGGATATCTTGCACATTCCCATGGGTGTAAACTTATTAACTTAGGGTTGTTTTGCTGTAATGCACAATCCTGACAATCCTTTATATAATCCTCTTTATCTTTATCTACATTTGGCCACCATATGAAACTTCTGGCTATAGCTTTTGACTTTACAATTCCTTGATGACCTTTATGTATTTCTTCCAAAACCTTTTTTTCTGAGTGGCATAGGAATTACTACTCTAGCTCCTCTCAAGAGACAGTCTTGCTCTATACTTAATTGTTCCTTAACTGTTTTATAAGCTTGACACTCTTCTCCTTCTAAGAACTTATCATTTCCTGTCATCAAATATTTCTTCAGTTTACATAGGACCTTATCTTTTGTTGTGCTTTGTCCAATGTTCTTTGCTCTCAAGGGTAAGTTTTGAGTTTCAATCAATAGTATGGACTTTTCATGTCCTTCTGGTGCTTTTTCTACTGGTAATCGTGGCAATGCTTCTGCATTTCCCATTTTACTAGTGGGTCTATACTCTAATGAGTAATTATAAGCAGCTAATATTATTGCCCATCTTTGGAGTCTAGTTGCAGCTCGCACTGGCAGTCCTGCTTTTGGACCTAAGATAGCTAATAGTGGCTTATGGTCGGTGACCAAAGCAAACATTTTCTTTCCATACAAATACATGTGAAATTTTTTAACTCCATAGATCAACGATAAGCCTTCCTTCTCTATTTGATAATAATTTTGCTCAGCTTTATTCAACAATCTTGATGCAAATGCAATAGGTTTTTCTGTGCCATCTGGCATTTCATGTGCTAAGACACAACCTATTCCAACTCGTGAGGCGTCACATACTAATTTTAAAGGAAGATTTTCTTTAAAGTGTACTAAAAACTTATCAGAACAAATCTCCTTTTTAATTTTTTCAAAAGCATTCTGACACTCCTGTGACCATTTCCACTCTACCTCATTCTTTAATAGCTAGTATAAGGGATGAGCTATTGTTGCTAAATCTTTAATAAATTTTGCATAAGAAATGATTGCAACTCTTTAACATTTGCTGGTACTTTAGCTTCCCATACTGCTTTTATCTTATCTTTTGTTTTGTGAATGCCATTTTCATCTATCACAAATCCTAAATAATTTACTGATGATGCATTGAATAGACATTTATTCTTGTTTAGTTTCATATAATTTTCCTTCATTTTATCTAGTCCTTTCTTTAATCTCTGATATGCTGTTGTTCATCTTCTCCCCCAACAACTATGTCATCTACAAAGCAGAAAACACCATCTAATCCTGTGAATAGCTTGTTCATAGTCTCTTGCCATAAGGCTGGACTGCTTGCCACTCCATAGGGTAGTCTTTTCGGTTGATATAACCCTAAATGGGTATTTAGTGTACATATATCTTGTGACTTTGTGTCCATTGTTAACTGCTGAAAGGCATTTTTCAAGTCTATTTTCGAGAATACCTTACAACCTCCCATAGTAGCAAACATAATACTAGGTTAGGTAAAGGATGTTGAGCAACTTTTAATTGTGGGTTCACTGTGACTTTATAATCACCACATAGTCTTACTCCTCTATCAGGCTTTGCTACGGGTACTAAAGGTGTAGCCCACGGACTATATTTTACCTTTTGCCAATTTCCTTCTTCCTCTAGTCTCAATATTTCCTTTTCGACTTGAGTTTTCAGTGCGAAAGGTATTTGTCTGGGTGGCAAAAATTTTGGCATTGCATTTTCCTTTAATTCTAAGTTTGCAGTCACATTATTTATAGTACCCAAACCTGGCTTAAAAATTGTTTCATACTCTTCCATCAGATCTTGTGTACTTATACCATTTATTTTTAAATTTGCTTTCTTTATCAATTCTGGAAAGCTTCGTTTTAGGCCTTTTATCCAGTTTAAACCTAACAATCCTTTTCTATTTCCTGTTACTATTACAACTGCTAATTCCACAATTTGTTTCTCATATTTTACCATAACTTCAGCTTTTCCTATTGTTTCAATCTTTCGATTGTTGTAATCTGTGATTAAGGAACTTGTGTCCTCTATTTTCAGATAATGTATACTCTTGGCTACTTCTTCTGAAATCACAGTTATATCTGCAGCTGTATCTAACTGCATTTCTATATTTTTTCCATTTACTTGTACTTCACACATTATTCTCTTATGTGTGTGAGTGGAATTTAGTTGGAAAGCAAAGTTTTCTTGTTCTAAGTTTTCTTGTTCTCTTACTTTTGTACAATGTATGTTTTTCTTTTCAGCTTGTTTTGTTTGTTTCTTAAGACATTTCCTGAAAAAATGTCCATAATATCCACAAAACTGGCACACATTGTCATAACCAGGATACTTATATCCATCATTCGAATGATGATTATTATAACCACACCTGTAACATTCTTTATATTTGTTACTATTAGGTGTCTGTGCTTTATTCCCTTGCCAGTAATTGGAAGTATTGGTTTTATACCTTTTTTCAAAGTTTCCTGTTTTTTTGTGATTTATGGTTACTTGAGCCTGATTTATTCGGTTGTTTGTACTGCATTACTTTATTTACACTTCCAGACTGAGGTTTTTGATAATTTTCCTCAATCCTTTTATTTTGAACTCGAGACTGTTCATAAGCTCTTGCAATTTCCAACAACTTCTGGAGATTCAAGTCTTTAGCTTGTGATAGCTTTTCTTGAAGCTCCCTGGATTTGCATTTACAAATGACTAAATCAACTATTAAGTCTTCCTCAGAGTTATGGGTATCATATTTGCAAAATTGACTTTGCTTCTTTAATCTTGTGACAAACATATCGAGGTTCAAGTGCCATGAATACGCTACGTTCGTACCTGATATTTTCACTGGGGTTAAAATAGTTCCCTAATGCTTCTACGGCTTTATTATATGTATTATCCTCAGGGGTTAGTGTTTCAAATATATCCTGAACCTCTAGGCCTGCTATGTGCAGTAGGATGCTGACCCTCTGCTTGTCGGTTTTCGTGGCCAAGCAATCGAAATAGATTTCAAATGAATCAATATATTTCCTCCACCTATGTGCCACTGTTCTAGGGTCACATTCAATAGAAAAATGAGGTGGTGCTGGTATTTGAGAAGTCATTCTTGTGCCTTTATATATTATAGGCTTAGCCCAATTACTTTCCTTTAACTATCTTTATCTTACTAGATAATTATCTTTATCTTAATCCAGGTACTGTATAACCTTTACTACATAATATACATGCATGTAACTAAAAATTACTTAGCTTATACACATTCATAAAATTATATTGACGAATGTTTTCTTTCCTTCTGCTGCTGAGGGTTTTTTTGCTGGCTGACGTAAGAATCTTCCTGGTTGCCTGAGGTACGATGTCCTCTTGAGCGGACGATATCTGGCAGGGACTGGTTATCGGTTATTATTATCGTTCCCCTCACAATTTTTTCTTCTGAGTTCGTTCATCTCGTCGTCCAATAATGTGTTTCTTACCTGCAAGAATGATAATAATCTTGTAGATATCTTTTATGTTGCCGAGTGTAGGCCTCTTTATTATATGAATGTGTTAATATATCACATATCCCATTTTCGTCGCCAATAATGTGTTTCTTACCTACAAGAATGATAATAATCTTGCAATTATCTTTTATGTTGCCGAGCGTAGGCTTCTTTATTATATGAATGTGTTAATATATCACATATCCCATTTTCGTCACAGATGACTTAGGATTAATAAGAGGTATATAAAACACTCCTTCCTCAACAGGGTTTATTATGTAGAAGAAGTTAATAGTATGTTACATAAATTTACGACTAATCAAATTACAAGAACAAATGAGAATCTACTTAGAGGGATCAAAACCATAAGTACTTTACATAGAATCAAATATAAAAGAATTACATCCTATACAGGTTTCTTTCAAGTCATACTCTTTGTACTTAAGAATATTATTTAGTTGCTTATAGAAAGCGGTAATTTTAAACGGAGAATATCTTTGACAAAATACATAACTGCTTAAATACATATAAAGCTACAGGTCCCGATGACATATCCCCTCATGTGCTGAAAAAATGCGCAAACACAATATCAGTGGCACTAAGTATCATATTTAAGGAGTCACTGGAGTCGGGGGAGATTCCAAGATGCTGGAAACAAGCAAATGTGATACCTATCTTCAAAAAGGGAAGGAGGGATACGGCTCTGAACTATAGACCAGTTTCCTTGACCAGCATAGTTTGCAAAGTTATGGAGAAACTACTAAGGAAACATATCTCTCTTCACTTGGAATCCTTCAACTTTTTGTCAGTGAGGCAGCATGGCTTCAGAGAAGGTAGATCAACAGTAACAAACTTATTAGAATTTTATGATGAGGTAAGCCAAATCTTACAGGAAAGAGAGGGCTGGGCAGATTGCATATTCCTAAACTTCCAGAAAGCGTTTGACACTGTTCCACATGGGAGACTTATTAGGAAGCTGCAATCAATGGCTAGAATAGGTGGAAATGTTTTGGAATGGATAAAAACTTACTTAGAAGGAAGGGAACAGAGGGTTAGAGTAAGACACTCAGTGTCTGAATGGAGAAGAGTTAGTAGTGGAGTTCCACAGGGTTCAGTTTTAGGGCCACTTTTGTTCCTTGTATATGTAAATGACCTACCAGAGTCTGTAAATTCATTCATGAATATGTTTGCAGATGATGCAAAGATTGTGAAGAAAGTAAAAAACGAGAACAATGGTAGAGAACTTCAGGAGGATCTAAATAATCTGCATGAGTGGTCAGAAAAGTGGCTAATGAAATTCAATACTTCAAAATGTAAGGTAATGAGAATGGGTACAAGTGCAAGAAGGCCCAAGCTTGACTACTCGGTGGCTGGAGTACAACTTCAAGAGACAGAAAATGAGAGAGATCTAGGAGTAAACATACTGGCAGATTTGTCTCCAGAAATACATATAAATGGCATAGTAAGGGCAGCATATGCATTCTTATCAAATGTAAGGGTAGCCTTCAGGCACATGGACAAGGAAATGTTCAGAAATATTTATGTAACCTATGTGAGGCCAAAACTCGAATATGCAGCCCCCTTTTGGAATCCGCACATGAAAAAGCACATAGCTAAGCTTGAAAAAGTTCAAAGACATGCCACGAAACTGGTGCCAGAAATACGCAATCTCAGTTATGATGAGAGGCTGAGGGAATTAGACTTACCATCACTCGAAGCTAGAAGAGTGAGGGGGGATATGGTGACAGTCTTTAAATTCCTTCATGGTTATGATAGAGTGGATAGGGATCGATATTTTGATATGGCTGGCTCTAGAACTAGAGGTCATAGTTTGAAGCTTCGTAAGAAAACTTCTTCGCAGGATGTAAGGAAATACTTTTTCAGTGTAAGAGTAGTTGATAATTGGAATTCGCTAAGCGAGGAGGTAGTTAATGCTATCTCAATCCATAGTTTTAAGGACAGGTATGATAAGTATCACTAAGTATAAAATGGAACCGATGAGGAGACGGGAAGATACGAGCTTTGGGCTCTTTCCCGTAAACACAATTAGGTAATCACAATTAGGTAATCACATAACACCATCATTATCCCAGCTGGCTATTTGATTTGAAAACAGTCAGGGATATAAGGGGAACCAACACAAGACAGAGCAGTGAGCTCTTTATTCAGAGAACAAACACAGAAGCAGGTTCAAAGATGATCACTATTAAATGGCCAACACTCTGGAACAATATTCCAGAGCATCTTAAAAATGAATTCTCCTTCACAGCTTTCAAAGGCAAACTATATAGATTTCTTTTGGACAAATAGTTGCTGCTCACACATAAACTAAACTTAATAATTTAATGCAATTTCCCTTAACATTAAAATCTCTATATGTAAACTCAAATCAAATCAAATCAAATCAAATCAAAACATTTATTTCCATTTTGTACAATGGTTATTCAACATTAATAGTAACTTATAAGTAGACATGTAATTAAACTAATAAATAAGAGGGTTAGACATATAGTTAAATTAAATGTAGCTTTCATAGAAAATAATAATGCTGTAATAAAAATGTTAACAATAATGTTAATAATAAAGTAGTAAGTATGCCACTAGATACAGGATCGTTATTATCGGCATCATTTCCATATTTGTTTCCTTACAATGAGAATAATTAGTTCTTAATGAGCAGCAACTATTTGTCCAAAAGAAAACTATATAGTTTGCCTTTGAAAGCTGTGAAGGAGGATGCATTTTTAAGATGCTCTGGAATATTATTCCAGTGCTGGCCCTTTGATAGTGATCATCTTTGAACCTGCTTCTGTGTTTGTTCTGTGAATAAAGAGCTCACTGCTCTGTCTTGTGTTGGTTCCCCTTATATCCCTGACTGTTTTTAAATCAAATAGCCAGCTAGGATAATGATGGTCCAAAATTTTGAATACAAAAACATAAATAGCATAAGCGACCTTATTTTCTGCCCGCAGCCACCCAAGTTTATTGAGAGCTGGTGTGATGTGGTCATATTTTCTTATTCCTCCCAGGGCAACTCGAGCTGCAAAATTAATAAGCTTCTGTATTCTCTTTATCTGAGTCTTAGTGGTAGATCCCCAAACAGTTGTGCAGTAATTAATGTGACTTAGGGCTAGAGATTCAACAACAGTTATTCGAGTGGTAGTCTCAAAATTGTCTTTTATACGTGATAAGTACATTAATGTTCCTGTAACCTTTTTGCATACTTTATCTATGTGGGAATCAAACAACATGTGGTTATCAAAGTGAATTCCTAGGTTTTTGACTGTTTTGCTAGGTGTGATAATACACACACACACATACCGAGGCTGTTTCCCTTAAAAGTGGGGTAGCCGACATCAAAGAAGACACAGTATAGGGAGCAGTTATACTCCCCTCTACTCTCCCTCTTCTATGAGCCTCACAGGAGGATTATACAAGGGGGGGATTCCCAGTCCTCCCGCCCCGTCCACTTTCAGTCGCCTTTTACGACACGCAGGGAATACGGTGAGGCTATTCTTTGATATTATGCCCGCCACACAGGACACTCGCTCAATGAAGACATTCTTGGCAAATGCTTTCGCTGTTGTTCGTCCTACGACGGTCATAGAATTTCACCTCTCGCGTCGTAGTACGGATGCCCCCGACAGTCTCTTCTAATCATTATCTCGGTCCCCAGAGCCAATCAGAAATGAGACCGAGATCATCTTTCATTATTCCATGCAGTTATTGTCACAAAAATTAATTGTTGTGTTTTCTGGAATTTGTGCTATGTGGAACCTTGAACCAATAAATATGCACTGTGTTTTACTTTCGTTAATTAATAGCCCAATTTCTTGGAAATAGGTTTTAATTTTTGACAGAGTGTTTTCTGCTCTTAAAGTTAGCTCTGGGAGGTTATTAATATCACCACTAAGGAGTAGTTGAGTGTCATCTGCATATTGTACGACTAGACAGTCAGAAATGAAAGAAGATAGATCATTTACGTAAATGGAGAAGAGGATAGGACCAAGTACTGATCCCTGTGGAACACCAAATGATACATCCTTTGGCACAGAGATAATGTTGTTAAGACGTATGGACTGTTTACGATTAGATAGATACTCGCTAAACCAGCTTGGATCAATATTTAAGTTAATACATTTACTTAAAAGAATTTCATGGTTTACACTGTCGAAGGCTTTTGATAAGTCTAACAAAATTAGTATAGATATTTTTTTCATATCTATATTATTATATATACTATTCGTAACTTTAAGCAGTGCAGTTTCCGTCGAGAGTTTTGGTCTGAAACCATGTTGGCTAATCGTTAGTAGTCTATTTGATTCTAAATATGACATAAGTTGGCATGCAACAATTTTTTCTAATATTTTAGAGAAAATGGGTAGCAGGGAAATGGGACGATAGTTTGTCACATCTTCTCTGTCCCCCTTTTTATGCAGAGGTATTACATGTGATATTTCCAAGAGTCAGGAAACTTTTTAGTAACAATGGAAGTGTTCATAATAGTTAGAATATAGGATGCAATCATGGGTAGAGCATCTTTGATGAACTGAAAAGGTATACCATCTGAACCATAAGAGCCAGAGTTTCTTAGGCTCTTTATGGTAAGAATTAGGGTAGCACAATCTATAGGAGTTAGCTTGAAGTACTCTCTTGTGTTTTCATTGGAAGAATTGTCATTTAAGCAATTACTCATATTCACTGAGTTGATGTTTTCTTGAGTTTTTTCATATGTATTTTTGCCAACGTTAGCAAAATAGTTATTAAAGTTATCTGCTTTGTCTTTCAACTCCGTAATATTTTCATAACTTTCCGAGGTACTCTTTTCATTTGGTATCATGCTTCTTATCACTTTCCATGTTGCTGCTGTATCATGTCTAGAGTCATTAAATTGTTTTTTGTAAAAGTCTTTTTTACTTACACTGATGAGAGATCTGACACGTTTCTTTTCTGTTTTATAACGTTCTCAGAGAGTCATATCATATCTATTCATTTTTAGCTCTTTTTGTATTTGATTTCTGATTTGCATTGCCTCTTTGATGTCATCAGTTAGCCAGGGGGCTGAGGGGCGGGTTATTTTTCTTGTTACAATGGGTGCACAACTATCTAAGCATTCAAGGAAGACTTTTGTTAAAATCTCAACCTGCAAATCGACGTTATCTGTGTATTTAATTCTATTAAGCGCATTTGTGTTGTTGATTAATGTTTCACAAAAGATATCAGGGGAGTAATTTTTTAGACACCGCAATGTCTTGAGGAGAGGCTTCCTTTTCGGCTTGTTTATGTTTAGCATAGCAATGTTCAGCTCGTGGTCTGCAATTGGGCAGGGAACTACGTCCCAATAGGGTATACTTTCCACTTTATTTGTTATTATCAGATCTATAAGAGTCCTAGAATTAGGGGTTATGCGGGTCGGTTTTGTCACTATTTGTGTTAACTTCACAGTGTTGATCACCCTTTTCATTTTGTTATCTGCTGAGAGCAGGTCATCATTAAAATCACCAAGTATGTATATGGGTTTATGATGCACACAGATATTTCTGAATGTTTCTAGCAGATGATTGAATGAACTGGTAGGTGCTTTAGGGTGACGGTAAACACACCCTACAATGAAAGATGGAAGTTTCTGATACTGCACAGTGATCCATAAATCTTCGAGCTCCTCAGTTTTTTCTAAACCTGTGGTTATTTCTGATGCACTAAGATAATTTCTAACATAAATACAAACTCCACCCCCTCGGCCATGGTCATTGCGAAATATTTTAAACTCTGGGATATTCACATATTTATTTTCAGTTGTAGGAGGAAGTCAAGTTTCACTTACACAGAGGATGTCGATGTTGTAGTCTTTTGTTAGCATTATTATTTCCTCAAAATGAGCGAGCAGGGACTGAGCGTTCACATGTACTAATGTTACATTCTTACCATGTTTCATTGGGGTGGTATCCATAGTCATAGTTGTAGTTTCGACTGTGTGATTCTGCTGGGAATTCATCGTTGTAGTGTGTTCTGGGGTTAGCCCATGGATCCTGGTGTCTGTACCTGCCGTTGGATGTGTAACGCTGGTTTGAGTACGTGCCGTGGTATGATCGGGCCTTCCCAAAGTTTGTATGCCTAGGTGAGTGTCTAGGGTTGTAAGAGCCATCACTCCAGGAGAAGTCTCTTGTGCGTGGACGGCGGTAAGAGAGGTTTGTATCGTGTCTCTTTCTGTAGTCTCGCGTATAGGGGATTGTTTCATTAGCTCTTTGCTGTTTATTTTGGTATGACTGTAGTCTGTTCTCTAAGTTAAGAACTAGTTATTCTCATTAAAAGGATAACAGATATGGTAATGACGCCGATAATAACGATACTGCATCTAGTGTTATTATTACTACTTTATTATTATTAATATTTTTATTATATAATTTTTATTTTCTATAAAAGCTACATTTAATTTAACTGTATGTATTACCCTCTTACTTATTAGTTCAATTACATGTCTACTTATAAGTTATTTTGCTTTCAAAAGAATAAGCATTGTACAAAAATGGAAATAAATGTTTGTTTGTTTGTTTACAGTACAGTACAGTAATACATAGGTGTCGCCGAGCGCATGAACATTTAACTACGCACAAACGACATACTCAAATACTTATATATATTACAAAGGACACTATTAATTCTGAACAGAACACCTCTGTTCTCTCATATCTTTATAGATGTATTCCAGATCCAGACGATCTCACCTGTGGGCCCACCAAGGCCCGGCCACCCTCAGGGTTGGATATCGATAACGAACGACAAATATATGGTTCATTTTCAGTTTTCTACATTAACTTTGTAATTGCCATTAAGACTGCCATTTTTCAAAATTAGTTTCTCATAAAATGTCATAAATCACTCATAGTTGCCAAATGAGTACTCTACATTTAAATTTCCAAAACACAAGTATTTCTTGGCGAGCTTAAATATATCCAATAATAATAATAATAATAATAATAATAATAATAATAATAATAATAATAATAATAATAATAACGTTGAAGAAGCTTAAGCCTCAGGGCCCCCAGTTTATTGTCCAAACATGGTTAAAATTAAATGATTTCACGTGTGGACTAAGCAAATTATCATATTCTTCATCATCAACCGCACACATTTTGACAGTCAGCATGGTTATGTTAGTGAGTTTCAAAATATTGCAAAATTCTCCATGTCTAAACAAAGCCTTTTATGACCCCACAGTCCGAAATATTAACAGTATATAGATATTTACAACATTTACATAATGGTAATACGGGGTGCGCTATTGGATGTCAATGACCATGACTGTTGTTCAATCGTTCATTTAACCTCTTAGTATGACGCAAACTTATGAATGACCAAACGACGTGCTGT
>JAXCGZ010020151.1:12500-21188 GCA_037179515.1 Halocaridina rubra
AAATAAATTCTATTCGTATATATATTATCTAAATTTTGGACATAATTGGACACACGAACGTGGCTTCAATAGGCTTTATTTAAGCCTATTGATTTTATAATTCAAAATTAATGACATTCTATTATCATTTACAAATAAAAATGATTGCTATATGCCCTACAGCTTTATAAAAGTATGTGACAAAGACAACATTAAAAGATAGATAGATAGATAGATAGATAGATAGATAGATAGATAGATAGATAGATAGATAGATAGATAGATAGATAGATAGATAGATAGATAGATAGATAGATAGATAGATAGATAGATAGATAGATAGATAGATAGATAGATAGATAGGAAGATAAATAGATAGATAGATAGATAGATAGATAGATAGATAGATAGATAGATAGAAGTAAAGACTTATTACATCCTTGTCCTTTAAAAAAGATTCGTTACTACAGAAACCAATCTATATTTGTCATATATTTTGCAAATATTGTAATTTCTAAGTCTTTCTTAGTATTCTTTTCTATATTTTGGATACAATAAATATACCTCCATTTCATCTTACATATTCCCTTCATTCATGAAGCTTATTCTAAGCTCTTTATACTCACTCATGCAGAGAATTTCGTATTTCTCAGTTTGACAGTCAAAGGACTAGAAACTTTGCTATAATGCTCACTAAAGCTTTAAGGTGACCTCTGATTTCATGCTTAATAAATGTGGATGTTTGTGTTGGTGTGAGTGAGTTACCTTGTTTATGATCAAAATTTTTTTCTAACACTTCCACTGAAAAGTTTTTCTCTCTCTCTCTCTCTCTCTCTCTCTCTCTCTCTCTCTCTCTCTCTCTCCTCTCTCTCTCTCTCTCTCTCTCTCTCTCTCTCTCTCTCTCTCTCTCTCTCTCTCTCTCCTCGTCTCTCTTTTCTCAATGATGTTACTATTAGCAAAGTCTCTGTTCTTTTGAGAGCATCCATATTGAAATGCTGTTTCATATAAATGTTTTCTATAATGTCATTTGATAAAATAAAATGCTAAAAATGAAGACAAATACTGGATCGGAGTTAGTGTTTCTGTCACATTTTTCTGTTTAAGAGTCAGTTAAAAGGTGACCATTTTTACTCATACAGAAAGCTGGTGTCCCTAGAGATACTTCTTTACTTTATATTAAAGAAAATGTTTTCTATATCCTGATATGCATCAGGCGAGAACAGTAGCTCTGTGAAGCACCTAGGGTTAAAATCCCAGCAAAAGCCAGTTTGAACCCAGCGCAACGCTCTCTGACCATTCTAAAGTATAATTAACAGTCTGTTACAGTGATTACTTTCATCTTTTGTTTAATGATCTGGCTATATCACTATGGTAAATATAATAATGATAAAAAAAACAAGAATTAACCTGTCTACAAAAATATACGAGGACGAGCGAAGAGGCGAAAATACTCAAAATAAAAAAATAGGAAAATAGGATCTACACGATAGCACACCCTCCTCCAAAAAAATTTATATATAAATATATATATATATATCTATATATATATATATATATATATATATATATATATATATATATATATATATATATATATATATATATATATATATATATATATATATATATATATATATATATATATATATATATATATATATATATATATATATATATATATATATATATATATATATATATATATATATATATTTATATATATATGTATATATATATATATATATATATATATATATATATATATATATATATATATATATATATATATATATATATATATATATATATATATATATATATAATATATATATATATATATATATATATATATATATATATATATATATATATATATATATATATATATATATATATATATATATATATATATATAAAAACACGTAGCCATAATAGAAAAGTATTCTTCTTAAAAAGTAACTTATTTTCGTTCAGAATTTATACCATACCCTAGTCAGAAGTGAAAATCTATACACTGAACTTCGAGGCATCCAACACGCAAAGGTACTTTAATCACTTCTGAATTGCTTTGACTGTACTCGAGTTAATGAATTTAATCTTATCTGTAGCAACAACCTATAGCAACAGCAACTAGCGCAGATCTGATCCTGTGCCAACTCAGATGGACAACTCTCTTATTTAAATCCTTTCAAAGATAATGTTAGCACGTATTTCGTTGTAATCTGCATATTAACGAACCTTCCTATCCAAGCTCATTATATGAGTGTAGTAATAAAAGAAAAAAGACTATTCATACAAAGGAGGGAAACTCAAATATCTTACATACACATATACCTTGGGTGCTTCCCCCTTTAATTTGGGGGTAGCAGACATCAAGAAAGGAAAACAAATAGGGGGATTACTTTGCTCTATGGGCAATGACGAGGGAGCTAGCGACCGTTCAGATGGCACTGCTGGAGTGCCACAGCCCATCCTCCCGGCTCTTCCACAACCTGTGTCGCTTCACAACTGCCAGCTCCTCCTACTGCCCCTACCACAGGGCTATCTCTGTAAGATGCAGCCCCGTGGTAACAGCAGGTGCCCATCAGAGCCGCGTCACAATCGCTCGCCACTCATTCCTATTCCTAGCACGCTCGCTTGCTTCCCTCATATCCATCCTCCTATCATTCAGGGCTCTCCTTACTCCATCCATCCATCCAAACCTAGGCCTCCCTCTAGCATTTCTCCCATCAACTCTCGCATTCATCACCTTTTTCAGCAGCCTTTCATCATCCATCCTTTCCACATGGCCAAACCATCTCAGAACATTCATATCTACTCTGGCTGCAATTTCTCTCCTCACACCCGTTCTTGCTCTCACCACTTCATTCCTAACCCTATCCAATCAAGATACACCAATCATACTCCTCAGGCATTTCATCTCAAACACACTTAGTTTCCGTCTCTCACTTACTTTCATACCCCATAACTCTGATCCATACATCACAGTTGGCACAACTACTTTCTCATACAAAACTTTCTTAACATTCATTTCCAACCCTTTATTCTTCATCACTCCTTTCAATGCACCCAACACTTTACATCCTTCATTCACTCTTTGACACACATCTGCTTCCACTCCACCATTTGCAGCTATAACCGAGCCTAAATACTTAAACTGATTAACCTCCTCAAGTGTCTCTCCATTCAACATAACAATCAATCCACCGCCATCCTCATTTCTTGTACACCTCATAACCTTACTCTTTCCCACATTCACTCGCAGCTTCCTTCTCTCACACCCCATTCCAAATTCTGACACTAACTGACACACCTTTTCCTCTGAATCTGCCACCACCACAGCTATCATCTGCAAACAGCAACTGATTCAGCTCCCACTCGTTATCATCCCCATCTACCATTCTCAAACCTCGACCACGCACTCGCTCATTCACCTCTCTTACAACTCCATCAATATACAAATTGAACAGCCATGGTGACATCACACATCCCTGTCTCAGTCCCACACTCACTGGAAACCACTCACTCACTTCATTCCCTACCCTAACACAAGCTCTACTACCCTCATGCAAACTCTTCACTGCATGCAACAATTTACCATTGATTCCATATAATCTCAAAACATTCCACATAGCCTCTCTATCAACTCTATCATATGCTTTCTCCAGATCCAAAACTGCAAAATACACATCCTTACCCCTTGCTAAATCTTTCTCACATAACTGCCTAACTATAAAAATCTGATCTATACAACCTCTACCTCTCCTAAAACCACTCTTCACTTCCGCGATCACATATTCTGTCGTATCCCTAATCCTATTAACCAGTATCCTACCATACACTTTTCCTACCACACTCAACAAACTTATACCCCTAAAATTACTGCATTCATACTTATCTCCCTTACCTTTGTATAGGGGCACTATACAGGCAATCACCCAATCCACTGGCACCAATGACAACATAAAGCATATATTAAACACTCTCACTAACCATTCCAATGCAGTCACACCCCCTTCTTTCAACATCTCCGCTCTCACACCATCCATTCCAGGTGCTTTACCTGCTTTCGCTTCATACAATGCCCTTTTCACCTCCTCTCTTGTAATCTCTCTCTCATTTTCATCTCCCATTACTGGCCCTTGAACCCCTCCCACTGCCACTATAGTTGCCTCTCTATCTTCCTCAACATTCAGCAAGCACTCAAAATATTCTGCCCATCTTTTCCTTGCATCGTTCCCTCTTAACATCTGTCCATTCACATCTTTCACTGTCTCTTCCATCCTCGATACACCCTTCCTTGCTCTCTTCACTTCTTTCCAAAACTTCTTTTTATTCTCCTCATATGACCTACTAAAATCCTGTCCCCACCTAACATTTGCCAACCTCTTCTCTTCCTCTACCTTCCGCTTGGTTTCCACATTTTTATCCCTATACCTTTCATACTTCTCCCTACTTTTACACTGCAGCCATTCCTATAAAGCCCTCTTTTTCTCTTCCACCTTCATTTTCACCCCTTCATTCCACCACTCGCTGCCCCTCCTCATGCCACCTCCAACAAACCTCTTTCCACACACATCACTTGCATGTCCCACAAAACATTCTTTCATCAACCCCCATTCCTCCCGTAACTCCCCAACTTCTCTTTCTTTCACCCTGTCATATGCCACTCTCAACCTGTCCTGATATTCCTGTCTCTTCTCTGGCTTTTTCAACTCTTCCACCTTCACTATTTCCCTTCTACATCCCCCCACACTATTTCCCCACTCTTTTGCTACTACCACTTTTGCTTCAACCAAAAAATTATCAGACATCCCAGCAGCCACACCCCTGAATGCATGTACATCTTTCAATCTACCAATCATGCTCTTTGCTACCAACACATAATCCATCAATGCTCTTTCTTTCACTCTTCCATTTGCCACTCTCATCCATGTATACTTATTTATTAACTTCTTCTTAAATAAACTATTACATATCACCAACTCTTGCTCCACACACATATCTAACAGTCTCTCGCCACTCTCATTCCCACCTGGTACCCCATACTTTCCTACAACACCTTCTATCTCTCCATCACCCACTCTGGCATTCAAGTCACCCAACACAACTACATAGTTCCTTCTACTCAGACCATCCACACATCTAGTTAACTCATTCCAGAATTCATCCCGCTCTTCCTCACTTCTCTCACATCCTGGCCCATACGCACTAACAAAAGCCCAACATTCCCTTCCTATCCTAGCCCTCACCCACATCAGCCTAGATGACACTTCTTTCCATTCCACTACCTGATTTACCATCCATTCACTCAGCAATAATGCCAAACCTTCTCTCGCTCTCCCCCTTTCAACCCCAGACACCCTACCCGTCACATCACCAAATGCCACTTCTCCGTTTCCTTTCATCTTCGTCTCACACAATGCCAATACATCCATCCTCCTCTTACCAAACATATATCCAATCTCACATCTTTTGCTCTCTATCGTACTAAAACCACGCACATTTAGACACCCCAAAACTAGAGTTTGGGGAGAAGTTATTCTCCCCTCTACTCCCCTTCTTCTTTGATGTCTCGCAGGAGGTTGATACAAGGGGGGGAATTCCTAGTCCCCCCGCCCCGTCCACTTTTAGTCGCCTTTCACGACACGCAGGGAATACGGTGAGGCTATTCTTTGATATTGTGCCCGCCCCACAGGGAAACTGAAATATCTTACATGACTTAAATGAAATAACATTGGGCTAACCTTGATCGTGGCAAAATGAAATATATATGAAAAAGTTAATAAATGTAATATTTATAACAAATTTATAATAGAAATCTTTCCCACAATGTTCGTATTGAAGATAAAATCAAATATAATTTTCCTTCATTTCTTTCCCAGTGAATGAGTTTATAGCTGGGATCGATTACACCTGGTTTATTTCCCCTCTCCCTCATCTTTGGCATGTTGTTTTCTTAACATCTTACATTTTCCATCTTCTCGTCTCCCTTCCCTTGGCATTCCCGATATATCATTTAATGCATAATTAGTTGCAGTCTCATAACATATTTCCTCTTTACTCTTGCTCCCGTCTACTTCTCCCCTTTCAGATCACTCCTTTGTCAATGCTATTTATTTATTTATTTTTTTAAGTATTTTCCTTCCATCAAGTCCAAATTAATGCTCTGTCATCTCCTTTAGAGAGTTCCCTTCCAGGAACAGCCCCCTTTGTCTGGTCTTCCAGCAGAACCTTAACCTTATTCTCCATGATTAGCTGGAATCCAGATGCTCTTGTCCTATTCCTCCATTGGATACAATAGGATATGAAGGTGGTGTCAAGTTCCACTTTAATAAGGATAGTGATATAGTACACTGAAGCTTAGTAGAGCTTGGGAAGGAGACATATGAACTCCAAAAGCTCAATTATATTCCGTTGTCGATAATCATCAAAGGCTACGCATTTTGAAAAAGAACGAAACAAGTATTCTGATTGCAAAATTATTCAGGAGCTCTAGGAAACTAAGAACAGTTTTCGAAAATGTCAGTCATTGACTTTTGTGTTAAAAATTAAATATTGGAAAAGTAAGAGGAGCTTGAAAAATCGGCATATAGGAAATTAAATAAGAATATGACATAAAAGAGGGCATACAATATGGAAATTACCTCAGTGCAATTCAGAATGAGCAAGCGAGCCTAGTTAAGAGTCCTCGCAAATAATATAATAGTAATTTCTTTTTTCGCAAGGGTTTATTTTCTAATGATATTTCTTTTGGTTTACATATACGTATGAAAAGTGTCTCTATGCAAATGTGAGTATGAGAACGCTTATGTAACTATCATTATATATCTAAAAGTCAATTGTAAAGTTATTTTCTGAAAAACATTAAAAATACTAAAGATGTAAATATGACACCGTCAAAAACGACGGTATGTATAAGGACAGCCAAACCACAATTTCCATGTACACGCTATTATAATATTACTCCTAAGAATACTCAAGGCTCATGGTTTATATATATATATATATATATATATATATATATATATATATATATATATATATATATATATATATATATATATATATATATATATATATATATATATATATATATATATATATATATATATATATATATATATATATATATATATATATATATATATATATATATATATATATATATATATATATATATATATATATATATATATATATATATATATATATATATATATATATATATATATATATATATATATATATATATATATATATATATATATATATATATATATATATATATATATATATATATATATATATATATATATATATATATATATATATATATATATATATATATATATATATATATATATATATATATATATATATATATATATATATATATATATATATATATATATATATATATATATATATATATATATATATATATATATATATATATATATATATATATATATATATATATATATATATATATATATATATATATATATATATATATATATATATATATATATATATATATATATATATATAATTCACCATCAAGAAGAAAAAGCTTAAAACATATGGACGAGACAGAAATAAGAGAATGACAAGCAAAAAGAAAGAGGAAGAAATAGAAAGACTATTCGAGGTAATAAAGAGCTAGTAATATGGCAGGAATAGGCCTTGAGATGATAAAGGATCAATTATATGAAGAAAGAGAGGTCATAAGAGTTAGGGAAGATAGAAGGTGGAAGTGAGTTAATTTTTTCGAGTCTGGAAGTGAAAGGAGAACGGGAGCTACTGCAACGACCAATCAGGGGGCTAAAAATCTCCACACAATACCTGTGTAACAGGGTTGCTTGACGTGTATAACACGGCCTTGCCAGCGGGGGAGGGATGTAACTAGCCATCTTCTCAGAGAGACGAAGAGTAAGAGAATTTAGATTAAAAGTTAGGGAAGAGTCATTGATAAGCCTGACTGCCTTAGATTCAACCCTATCAACGAGTTAAGCGTAAGAAGAGGCACCCCAGATGAGACAGCAGTATTCTAAGCAGGGAAGGATAAGGCCTTAGTAGATATTTAGTAACTGAAAAGGCGAAAAGCATTGGCGAGAGCGAACAGAACTTTCTCTCTCTCTCTCTCTCTCTCTCTCTCTCTCTCTCTCTCTCTCTCTCCTCTCTCTCTCTCTCTCTCGTCTCATCTCTCTCTCACTCTCTCTCTCTCTCATCTCTCTCTCTCTCTCTCTCTCTCTCTCTCTCTCTCTCTCTCTCTCTCCTCTCGTGATGTGTTTACGTGAGTGTTCATTACTTAGGGACGATATACTGAAAGTATGATTTGGGTTCGTCAACTTGTTAGAGGAGAGCAAACGATGGTAGAGAGACGAATGCTTCCATCATCACATATTATGAAACTACAGCTACACTGAATATTCTTGGATATTCATTACACATCCTTTATTATCACTTCACATCAGACAAGTCATTACACTCTCCAGCTCTGCGTCTTTTTACTTTATGTATTTGTCGTGACTAGGCCCGATGAGGGCTGTTTTGCTTTATTATATTTTTGGTCCGTTCTGGTGTCACAATCATAAAAAAGAAAAAAAATAAATAATGGTGTAGACAATATTCACTGTGACCCTTCTTGCTTTCACATATTTCTGCCATTATGTAGTTTAAATGCCAATTGAAGATATAGCTAAA